>JAHWFO010084014.1:904578-928309 GCA_023313115.1 Rhysida immarginata
ATTTTAGCACCAGCAGATGCCCCCTCGAAAATAATCAACTTTGGATTATACGCATTTTTTCGTGTGAAGCTTATTTTTCGAGTTATTCTGCTTTGTCAACTTAAAATTTACACCCTGTATAAGAATGGAAGACTTGTTCTATAGCAGGAGAGGACTTGTGTCTTCGTAATGTTTAAATTCAGACCATTAAGCATAGCCCAAATGGCCATCTTGTCTATTTCATCCTGTAGGATCTCGCAATCAGTAAGATTACTAATGTGGCGAGAAATTTTAATAGATGATTTCACGCTAACATGATAATTAGATATGCACATGCATGATAGAACTTCCGGAGGGCAAGAAAATTAAAAACGGCTGCACAAAACTGTGAAATGCAGCTAAGAAAGCGGGAAAAAAAACAAGATGGTGTACGAGTTAGACGCCGCATTCTGCTCTCTCTACCTATAGGCCTTTATAGGCAGGAGCTACTTCAAAGCCTATGCTTTCCTTCCATTTGTTATTGTTAACGCCTCAGATTATCCTTTGTGCTTTCTCCTTCATTCTTTATTAACTCATCTGGCTCTCCTTCTTTTCCCTTTATGTTTCGATCACCAATAAGTAACCTGTCTAGATTAGAGGCATTCGCATTCTATCGTGAGCAGTGATTCCTTTGGCGATGGGGGACTCCCCTCCCCTTCGCGCTCGGAGATCCTCCTCAGTGGGGAGGACGGAGGGGAAGAATGCGCCAATTGAGGGTTACCTTCCCCCAGACAAACACGCAAGGAACTCTACTTTTTCTCCTAATTCCTCGAAAAACGCCTCTGCTCCTCTGAGTGACTCCCTTTTGGACTTCTATACATCGTCGCAGTTATCAGCTCCCCTGAAATCAAAGAAAAATGCTAATAAAAGACACAACAAAAAGTCCCGTCACGATAAGCAAGACAAACAAGATAAGTCAGACAAGTCAGACAATCAATCGAAGAAAGACAATCAATCAAAAAAAGACAGCTTGTTATCGTCTCCTTCTTTCTTGCAACAAGCCGCATCTCCACTCTTGAAGGAGGGGGCGACCTGATCAACTCTCTCATGTCAGTCAGTCTAATCCTGTCACCAGTACTGATATCGCGGAAAAACTAGAATTGGTGGCATGGCCTTGGTTATTAGTTACAGTGGCCCGCTCAGACAGGAATGCAACGTCACCTGCAGTAGAAGCAACGTTAGCAGAACCCCTTGACCCGACGTGGAATGACATTTTCCCGGGCCTTTTTCATAGAACTATCTCCTCTTTGGTTGGTACTTCCCCTATGGTGACTAAATTGCGATCTGGGAAATTTTTAGTTAAATTTAGTTCCAAAGCCCAGGCGTTCTCTTGTCTAAAATGCCAGGACTTTGGTGTCTACAAGTTGGCGTACGAGGTACCGAGGTTCCTCAACTTTTCTGTAGGATACATTTACGGTATCTGCCACTCGATAACGCTAAAAGATTTACTAGCCTGCGCTGATGTAGGAAGATCTATAACAGGAATCAGGCAGTTCCCCCCATCGTACCTCGAAGCTCTCTATGACAAATTGTTGGAGAAATTGCTAACAAATTATCCTCCTGTGAAGATAAAGTTCGAAAATCAGTCATTTTCGGTTTCGAGCCCCCCCCCCCCCCCCCCCAAGGCCTTTGCAGTGCTCGACCTGTCACTAGCTAGGGCATTCTAAGCAGAGATGCGCCAGCAAGCCGCTTTGCTCCAAATGTCTATCTCTGTGACACATTAGAGATAACTGTCTCTCCCCGCAATTCCGTTGTGCGAATTGCGAGGACAATCCTTCCTCTTACTTCAAAGGCTGCAGTGTATTTAAATACGAGTCTTTCATAAGAAGTAAGATGGTTTCCTTGTTCGTGTCATATTATGAAGCCAAGCGACTCACAGATATGGAGCTGGGTGTTACGCCTCCCTCTGCTCCTGCTCGACAAACTTATGCCACTTTGGTGTCATCCACGCCCCGCCCTCAGCTTGATTATTGGTACAATACAGCCCCCCCCCCCCCTCAACCAGTGACGAATATCCCGACTAATTACATGTTGCTGCCACTGACGTTAACAACCCCATGAATGTTATGTGCTCCACTTGTGCCTTGCGCCTTCCTGGTAGCTTGGCCGGGAATCCGCCTCAACATTCGTCATCCACTCCTTAGTAGATGCTATGGAGGTTTCTTGCGAATCGCCCCCTTCCCAAGCAAATAAAGTTCCTCAATATGATGCTAACCCACGTGAAAACATTACTACTCTGGGAAACCACAAAGTTGATGAACTGGTTGGAAACTGCCTAAAATTATTTCTTTCATCATTTGTTGAAATAGCCAGAAAAGGCAATGACTCTGTAAACCTCGGCAACACGTTCAAGCTAATGGAATCCAGAATGCCATACCCCCCTTCTTGGCTGCAGGACGTCATGAGTTGGTGGCAAAGCGTTTGGCTACCCCACATCAACAATGCCCCGACCCAGTAGTAAAAGCATGAGCATCCTCCATTGGAACATCAGGGGCTTGGCCTCCATTTCGGAGGACGCCGTACTCCTTCATAACAAATCCCTGATTATGACCTTATGCGAAACTTTTTTAAACCGTAACTCTACTGTGAAATTTCCAAAATCCCTTTCTTACATCAACAGCAGGGAGAAGTATAGAGGTGGCAATCTCGTAGCCGTAAAATCACATATTCCGCACTACATTAACTACATTGACCACTTAGAAGGCATTGCTATTATTGATTTGGTAATCTACCTTCAGGATATATGGCTACATATTTATTGTGTTTACGTACCTGGATACCTTCCCAGGAGCAAGTGGTCTAGTTTAATCAACTTTTTCCCCTCCCCGTACATTGCAATTGGTGACTTTAATGCGAAAAGCCCCGATTGGGGCTGTACTAGTCACAACCTCAACAGTCGATATCTGGAGGAGCTGCAAGTGTGCCATAATTTTAGAATTTTGTTTATGCCAGAGCACACTTACTCGCCCCATCGAGACTGGAATGGTAATTCTCTAATTTAGATATAGCAGTGGTGTCATCCGACTGCCCCTTCTCCCCTTATTTGGAGATAATTCCTGGTGCCTATGGCAGTGACCACTGCCCAATTCGTCTTTTCATATCCTCTGCAAATCGTGTTGATGGCCCCTGTTCGATCTGCCCAAAGAGCTGGCCAAAACATCTTCCAGCTGAATTCGTCGCGCCGGAAGCCCTTTCTCAGTGGGATCTACCCTTCACTATCTCCTCCCTGAAATCAGCCATTAGATCTAAACAGTCCGCACTGGGCCCTGATGGCCGGACTAATTCCACCTTAAGTAAATTGGGGGAAGGCCATCTGTTTTTATTGTTGAACGCTTTTAACGCTTCTTGGATGACAGGCATAATACCTTCCAGGTGGAAAGACTCTGTACTACATTCCAGGTTTAAAACCTGGCAAGCCATCAACATCGCCCTCGAGCTTCCACCCGATCGCCTTAACTTCATGCTTAATTAAAACGTTAGAGCGCTTTGTGAATGATCGTCTCCAGCACTATCTGGAAACCAAACAACTCCTTCCTAAAGCACTGTATAAAGAAAGTATGGACATTTCATACCAGGCAGCCATTTTGATGCCTATTTCGATACCACGATTGCCTCTTCTTTGCAGCAAATTCAAACATCAGAGGCACATTCCTCTCTAACTTTTGTCAAAAAGGAATTGTTCAATCTGCAAGTTAGAATTTACTGCAAAAAAGAGGCAATCATCGTATCGAAATAGGCATCAAAATGGCTACTTGGCACGAAATGTCCTTACTTTCTTTATACAGTGCTTTACTCCTTCCAGATTATTAACAAGTCTTTAGAAAAGGCCACAACCACCTATTTTCGGTCCTAAAGTTAGTAGACGATATCTTGCTGTCAAGGGAGAAGGGGGAGTGTATCGGCATTGTTTTTCTAGATGTCAATAAGGCCTTTGATTCGGTCTCACATGAGCTGCTTTCTAACAAGTCAGTTGACATTAAGGATTCTCGGAGGATGGGCATATAGATAAACTCCTTCTTAAGAGCAAGGAGAATTGGTATTCGTTTTCCTGGCGGCACTTTGTGGACCACTCAGCAGCAAGGCCTTCCGCAGGGCTCAATCCTGAGACCCACCCTTTTCAACATCTTCACAAGGGACATCTTCTCCTCGCTCTCCCCGTCAATAGGTAGGAGTATATTTGCGGATGACATGGCCTTCTGGTTCTCTAGCAGCTCTATTCCGGCAATTCGAGCAACACTGCAGGACACCTGTGAGAAACTTGAGGCCTGGAGCAATGACAATCTCATTTCCTTCTCCCCCAGGAAATTGGTGATAATGTGCCTGTCCAAGCGCAGCCCCCTCCTCTACTAAACGTCTTTCTTCAATGCGACCAGGCTTCCTTATAGAGACATGCATAAGTTTCTTGGGGTGTCTATTGACAGCAGGCTAAATTGGAAGAGCCACGTTGGAATGCTTAGGGGAAATCTGTCTAAGAGTCTAGCCTAGTTAAGTTTGGTTATAAACTCAAAGTGGGGACCCTTGTGGG
This sequence comes from Rhysida immarginata, assembly GCA_023313115.1. Classification (NCBI taxonomy): domain Eukaryota; kingdom Metazoa; phylum Arthropoda; class Chilopoda; order Scolopendromorpha; family Scolopendridae; genus Rhysida; species Rhysida immarginata. The sequence goes on from JAHWFO010084014.1 coordinate 909,122, forward strand.
TTTAGGCTTCCACCTTGACTAGTACCCTCGTGAAGATCACGGACCAGTCGGCATTACCCTTGTTACTTGCCCCCAAGTCGAGTGTGAACTCTATAATGATTATGGAAAGGAAGCTATTGAGAAGATGCTTACATGCTACCATTTCTTCCCCGTGCCCCTTGCTTTACATCGAGATGGGTGTCTCCCCCCCCCCCTTTGAGGTGGGAGACCCATTTTGTTCAACAGTTATTTTCTTATTGCCAATCTTCACGAAGTTCGCTAGAGGATGCTACGTTTGATCATCACTGCCAGTCCCTTCTAAGATCGTATCGACTTTGCTCCCTTGTGTCAGACTTAAGAAAGTTGAATTGTGGTCGTTTTTATAACTGTGAGCCTATAGCTCTAAAGCATATGTGGGTGAACCCTCCGTTCGTCGTTGTGAACCCCCTCCCTCACTGGTTAGCGACCACTTGCTCGTCTGCTGTGTGCTCCACTCAATTTGATGCTTTCCTCAGAGATGAATATTTCCAATTCCGTAAAATTTATTCTGACGCCTCTTTTTCTCCCCTTGACAGCAATGGCTATTGGTGTTTATTTGAAGGGTTCGAAATTGATTTCCCAAAAAATAATTCCGGCGACTAGCTTGTCCCAACTAGAACTTATATCAATCCACAAGTCTTTTACTTACCTCTTCTCTTCCAATTGGCAATTACCTAATTATATCAGACTCTCTAAGTGCTATTTCTTCTATTCAGCAAGCCCTAACCAGCGGCAAGTGGTTTTTCAGAAATCAGCTGGGTTATGTTGTTGATTTACTTCAGGAGCTTTATTATTATGGTTATTGCGTCCGTTTTATGTAGGTTCCCAGCCACAAAGGTATCAGAGGGAATGAAATGGCTGACAGACTGGCAAATTGGGGGAGGACAGGGCGCAAGCTTGCTATCCCTGCTGATACTGACTCTACTGTTCTAAAGTCGCGTATTCACAGATGCGCTTTTTACTTTATGGAATGAAATCTGGTTAGCGGAAGTGAAAGGCGGCCACTACCAACACCACCTAAAGATAAGGCCTGGGCGCTGAAACGTCATTACATTATTACATCACCTCAGTAGGGAATTGTTAACCATATTTCCACCAATAATAAGCTCTGAATTTTCCCTATTGAGGTGATGTAACAATGTAATGATATTTCAGTGCCCAGGCCTTGTCTTTTGGTGGTGTTGCCACTACAGGGTGCTTTTCCCGAATAGAGACAGTGTCAAGCACCTTGCCCCTAGATGGCTTACATCGAATCAACGTTCTTTGCTTTTCAGGCTGAGAAGCGGTCATGTGCCGCTCAATCACTTCTTATATAAACGTAACATAGCACCCTCCAACCGTTGTTTGTGTGGGGAGCAAGAGACAGTGAGCCACGTGATCATGAATTGTCCCATTTATTGCCAACCGAAAGAACTGCTTACTAATGGTCTCATTAAACGGAATATCGCCTTCTCTTTAAAAAATATCCTCCTTGCTGCCCACGTGAAGCCTTGTAATAAACGTGATGTTATGCGACTCCTTACTTGTATTTTGTGCGCCTCTGGTCTTTTTGATAAGATATTGGGTCCTCTAAAGCATCGTTAGTGTTTTGCATGCTCCGTAACTGAATAGTGCCATTTTAATGTTTCCCATCAGCTAGTCTCCGTTTCTTTGGAGATGTCGGCTGTGTAAAGAAGAAGAAGCTAAGAAAGCAGAAAACAGTTTTTTTTTTAAGATTTCCCACAAATAAACACCAGTAAAATATTTTTATTCTTTATATGTATTATTAATTACTGTTATTGTATCAATCTAGTTATTATAAAACAAAAAACTGATTTTATCACCTTGAAAAATTTGTAATCGTGCACATCTATTGAATCATTATGCTTAACGGTTCATCAAATGCCCTGAATGTGGATGCATTGTCATTACGGAAGTATTTATAAATATCTATAAATCCCAGTTTAGGCAGATTATTTAATTCCTGATCATTGGGTACTTCATCATTGATGCTAATATCTGGAGATAAAGGAGATAGGTCATCGCAGTGATACTCCCTACTAGGGAAGTTTTGCGCCATTGTGACGTATAAATAATTACGTTATTTTAATTTTAATTGGCTGAGATCGATATTAGTAGTACAAACATCTAAAATAGCGATGGCATTGTGTTTTGCAATAACCCTATGTTTTAGTTTAATTTGAATAATCAAAGAAAATGAAATTTTATTTAACAGCGAGTTAAAAAAACAACTCACAGTAGAGTTTATTGAAATTAAAAAAATAAAGGAAAAATTAACTTGGATTTTGTTTTTTTACAATACAATTATTGAATTCGAATTCAAAAAAGGTAACATAAATCATCTGTTCCGCAGAACGTAACCACATTACAAAACTACAAATAGTTTCATATTATTGGCAAAACCAATACAGTCAATAGTATATACAATAATGCTAATATCTTGACCCAAAAACCTTGTACTGTCACATAGTACAACATTATACTCTGCCAAAAGTATAATAAAACTAGCACAGAAGTGCAATATACAGACAAACAATTAGTGTTCATCTAAACCTTATGAAACGTACAAGAACACAAAATATTAATTTGCACAAGGCAAAAGGATTTATAGGCAACGGAAACTGATAACAGCCCCGGCACAAATACAATATTTGACTGGGAGTGGACAAACCATAAAAGAAAAATGCATTACTGTCCATAACTCAACTGGAAGTTAGGAATTCTGGTATCAAGAACTTCAGATATCAGCATTCAAAACTGTAAATACAAAAATAATAGATGAAAATGTAAAATGAAAATGAAAGTGAAAGTTACAACATGTCAGCAGCAGCAACAATAAGGACCCTAATCTTGGAAGAAAGCCTTGGAAAAATAAAAAAGAATAAATATTATACATAATAAATAAAATATCAACTGAAAATTCACAAATATTATGAAAGTACAACAATGATTGATGCATGTTGAACAACAGAATCTGGTTTACAAAACTATCCCAATGTTTCAAGACATCATAAAAATAATTGTTGGTAAAATAGAAGGCTTCACAAGATGAAAAATAAATAGCAGCAATGTCCAATCACTCAAAGGCTGGAACAAACTCCATGGAAAATGGCTATGTCCAAGACAACTGGGTGTAGATGGCCCATGATGGTGAGGTGGAAAGAGTGAACTGAAGTGGCTGCTGTCCAATGATGAAGTGAAGAACATAACTCAGCAGTTGCAGACGTTTTTTCGACAACAATTGTCACGTGTTTTGTCAGAACGTGAAAACAATGGTCATCAACAGCATATAGCTATTACGGATAAAAACATACAAACAATGCTGCAAAAGCTTTAACTAATATCGAATGAATAAAACAAACAAGACAAAATAATGAACATGTGGTGTGTAAATATTAAACTAATAATATTTGCACATCACACCATCACAGTGATACATAACGACTGCTACGAGATGACAGGAGCAGCTGGGAGCAATGGCTTTATGTGCTTTCCGAAGCACAAGGGGGGTACAAAGATAGAAATTATTGATAGGACTAGTGGCAAACCTCCACTGCTGGGCATCCAGCTCTGGTCTCATGCACGGATCTCACATAACTGTTACCCCGATGCTGGCCCCAGAAGCTATCACCCAACCAGTGACTGGCAACACCAAAGGTTGCTTAACTTTACTGAACAGCAAACTGATCAGTGACACAACTAGGCCACGGCCACCTCCTTTCTGGAGATGAATGACAGCAGCATTATCTATTGTAGCATTATCTACTCTCTACTCGCTGGTTATAGTCACGTTTTCTTTTTGTAACTCCAATATTTTTTTAATTAGAATCATTTTTGTGCATGTTTTTGAATGTCTAATTTGTACTTCCTTGCTAATAGATAAATTCGGCCCTCTTTAGTTTTATTAAATCTTTCTCTTGAAAAACAAACTTATTTTTGTCATAGTTAGGCATAAGGCTAGTGCCTGCGATGCATTCGTTATCCAATCTTTCCCTGCGCTTTGCCCTCCAGAAGAAAAACAGCACATGCGCCAGTGACGTCGTGATCCTAAGGGTGCTTCTAAAAATTCTGGAGTGCTCATTTTGAATCACGTGCTCATTTACCCCTGATCGCGCCCGCTCTATTCTACCGCTCATGAAGTTTTTTGACAGCCACAAGGGCATTGAGATAATAGCCCGATCAGTAAATAAAACGTAACTGCCACAGAAACTCGTTACATTTTCAATCTTTCTGTATTAGGCGTAATTATTTATTATTTATTGTCCAATATTATAATCTGATGGGGATTTATTAGATTTCAATGGATTTATCATTTTATGACAATAAATACGAGAGTGTTAAAAAATCTACGTACGAGAGTGCACATACGATAAAATGAAACTCTAAAGAAAATTCGAAACCTAAGAGAAAAATTATAAAAACTAAATTTATAAAGCAATCTTCGCTTTTATCTGCAGCTCCTTCGCCCCTTCCGTGTATCTTAACCTGTTCTGTGCCTTCAGATTCATTACAATACTACATGTATAAACTGCATTGGGAACAGACTTCGAGGTGGGATATGCTGCCGACAAAGCGGATATATAGTAATGGCGCTTTGGCTGGCGATATTGTTCTGCCATAATTCTGCTAACCATAGTAATGGCACCTACACTAACAATAGAGGTTAGTTCCATTTTTCGCCGCCTTCAAATTGCCCCAAAGATGGCGGCCACATAAGCGATCTACTGATTTTATATCGTTGGGTACAACTTATCTATGAAGTACTGTATTCTTGTAATTGAGTCAGAGAGCTATAACCTAATAAAATGAGTTCTACGATCTGGAAATTGCTGTGAGTGAAGTGTAACTTACTTAGATTCCTGTTTTCGTTAAATTTTTCTTGAACTTAGAGAATGCTTATTCAACATTAGGTTTTTGAGGGAGACTGTTCTCACACTCAGAGTTGAAGAGACCATCCCTATTGATAGATAGTGTTTTGATAATTTGTCGCATCCATAGTCATTTTAAAGAGTAGTATTAGTTCTAATAATTTCGTATGAATCTTCTTACTAACACGAATGGCGAAATCGTCCAGTATCGCTATCCGCCATGTTTTCGTAACTTGATTAGTATCTCTACCGGAAATGATTCCCATTTCCTATGACTTGCCTCACTAAGCTGTGTTTGCCACAAGGGGGCCGACAATAGCAAATATCGATGACAAGATTCGGAATATTTGGATTATTGTAGAGATTCGAAATGTGACGTTCCAGTTTATAATCATGCTTATTCAAATGAGAATAGAATTCTGAATATTAATTTATTCTTATTTCTGCTTATTACCACCACTGATTTGTTTATTTGAACATTATTGAACTAAAGACGAGTTACAGAGGAGAATTTATCCCTCTTTTATTAAATTTCTAGAATTGGCTAAATAATTTTGTGGGAAGTTTTGAATCTTTTTTTTTGTCTGAAGAAATGTCTCCCTCTCTTTTTAAGTTTGTTTATTGCCTGAGCTTGGAATGCTCTTAGCACTCATCCTTTTTTTTCTGAACAACAATGATGGGTCCAGTGGGATAAGCTATTAGGGATTAACACTTCTATTTGAGGCAGCTAGAAGCCTTTTGTAAATTACGACTGTTGACAAGAAGTGAGCCAGCTTGGAAGGGAGAATGAATCGCGGGGGTTAGATAAGACACCCTAGGAGGAAAGTTTACGCCCAACGACAATTAAGAGCAGCAGAAAGCTGACTAATGACCCTCTACCATACAACATCCGCACATGTGAATCTTGCAGGTGGCTGCAAGACGAATTGGAGCCTAATTCAAGAGTCTAGATAACAAGCTTTTAGCTTTATTTTTGATCTTAGGTTGACCCTCCAAATTTCCGGACATCTGACGACATAAACAATTGCTGATTGGTTGATTCCTAACCCCATCCCGAACAAGGGAACTTGTGTTTTCGGGAGAGTCAGTGTTCTCTGGGATCCTGCACCGTCCAGATCACCAGCGGCTTTCTCCAATTCTAGCCCTCTCATGTGCGGGTGTACCGAAGCATAAGTGGCAGGGTTGGATCTCTGAAATCTGACTGGTAGCAACACTTTTGCTATGTGTGCCCGGCTCACGGGCGTCCGTCATGAAGGGAACATCAAAATTCGTTTAGTTAAATTTTTATTTTCTTTTATTCCATTCATGGTGCAGAAGTTATAACTTTAATTTTGCTCGATAACCGAGGCTTTTTAATGAAAGATATCATAGTTGCGACCCAACTTAAATAATGACAGTTATCCCATAAGATTCAGTTAGTATTGTCCCAAAAATGACGCGATCACGTTCGAAGATTCCCATTTGAGCCACAAACATCAGCAGAAGATCAACGAGCCCAAATCCCAAAGAAGCAAGACCATTTGATTCGTCAAAAGAGTATGTATGATCTATATTTTCCCTTTGGCCATGAAAAAGCGTTTCCTTTTTATAAAATCTCCTTAGTTACATTTGGTTAATTATACTATGGTTCAGATTCATCTTTATTGTAACCTAATCAAGTTAGTGAAGCTAGTAGTGCAAACTCATATTTTAATCTTCATATTATTTTCATTCTATTTTTTATTATGAATAAATTTCATTGTTATTGTTAATCAAAAAACTTGAGTCCCTCATTCTATTCTCGTCCTTTTTGGCATGGACTTGTGTGGAAGAATTACTATGTAAGATTCGGTATTGAGTTTAAATATTAATTGGTAATTAGTTAATTAACATTTTTTCCGATAGTAATCGGATAGCACAGACGTTTTCTAATTATTTGGTTATGGTAATGATGATAAAGTAACCCGGACCCTTACATAAATTGACGCAGTGCGACAGGATATTTAAGTTATTAAATAGAGTGATTTAATGTTCTTTGCATTTTGAAAATGACGTAAATAAAAAAAAATTAAATTTAAGACCTAGGAGAGTATATTAAGTGGCAAATAAAATTTGACATCTTAAAAAAAAAAAAGAAAGATGGCTCAAGCATCGTTTGGTTTGGCAAGTGAGGGACAAGCAGTAGATATAAAGAAACAATTTGTAAAACAGATAGTGGAAGAGAGAAGATAACATAGATTTATGGGTGGATATAAATTGCCTCCTCCTTCAACTATTGATCAAGAGTTGTTAGATAGCTGGTTGTTAAAGGGTTAGCTGAGGGAAAAATATAATCCTCCTTAAAATTTTGAAAACATGATTACTTAGTGTTACATTGTTTTGTCTGCTTTAAATGCTGAGATTGTATAGTAGATTTAACATAAAGAAATTTATTGTAAACCAGAGCAGCATAGGTTACTGTATTGACAGACACCCGAACCCCCCCCCCCCCTCTTCCTCTCTTCTCTTCCCTTTCTCCTTTCTTTAGTTCTGCCATTTAAAAACAAGTTATACAGGCAAATCACAGAAGCTTACGGGAATAAGACTTCTTCATTGTTAATAAAAGAATGGTTTAAGAAAGTTAATGTTGTATATTGCTGGAAAAGTTATTAATTGCTTCGATTGATTGTTGCATATTTTACGTTATGTTGCGAATATAAGAAGACATTTCTTGCGACTACAGACTTACGTATATTAGACGTTTGCATATTTTGCAATGGGAATTCCGTCACATACATGTTGAAGAGGATTAGGAAAAGTTTGTTGGTTTAGTGTCATATGTGCTATGTTTTGTGCTAATTTAGCGTGGATGCTTTATGATTTTCAGTAAATTAAGCATTAGTAATTTTGTATGTCTAGCAGTAATTTTAAGTGATGACTTATTGATATAAAAATTTGAAAAGAAGAAGATTAAATAGGATAACATAGTTGTAGTATATTGTTGAATTGATGTTGCAAATGTACCCTCAGTCACTACAGATGATTTGAAGGATCGAACTACAATTGTTTTAATGAGCAAGTACAGGCCTCATTAATTATTATGGTGGTTATAATGTTTTTTTTTTGGATGTATTCACACGTCTGGTAGCCTCAGACTGCTGAATGAATTTTTAAGAAAATGTATTATTGATTCATGTGATTCGACTCATTGTTTTAACTCTGATGCTATTACTGATTTTGGACAGAAGAAGTTGTTTTTCCTAAGTTAGGAACAGCCATTAACTATCTTATTTGAAAACGCAGAGTTTAGTTTTGTTGAATTGTAGACAAATATTGATGTGATTGCGTTAGATTATTAACATCATAGAACGTTCTTACTTCCCGAATTTAAGGCTTCATCAGAACTACTTGCTGCTACCAGTTTCGTATGTTGTTATTGGCAAAAGTTGAGCATGTTTCGTGAATTTGGCTAATAGAGATGCATTCTTAAGGTGAAATTTTGAAACAGACTGTCATATAAAGATTTATTATCGTTACACGAATTTTATTGTTGTCGTTTAAAACAAATACTTTTAAGTTAGTTTTGCCTTGTCATAATACGGGCAGGTTTTAGTCGATTTTATTATAGTATCATTATATTTGACGTAGGTGATAGAAATTGCTAATCAGGTTATGATAATGCGTTGTAATTATGGATAGCTTTCTCTTTTGGAGAATATTCTTTTGAAAACCTTATGCGGTTCCTATAAAAATAAGTATTCATTAGTTTGTTGAAATATTGTATATATATTTTGGTTTTAATGCTTGGCCACATATGGTAAACGAATAGCACTCATTATATCTAAATCACAGAGGGAACAGCCAGCGACATTGTATCTATGCCAACTATTTCTATAACCCCCTCCGCCCCACTGTGAGTAATCTTCGAAAAGAATTAAAACGATACAATTGAGGAGGTAACTTTCAAAACGTGATTTGTCCATCGGATATGGAACCGAGAAAAATGCACATTTTTGATTTTGACGAATTGGGTAAATTTTTGTGAATTCTATAAATGTAGAAAGATGAAACGGATTCTACTGAATGAAATTATTAAGCTTTCACAGATAAATGAAGCTTGTATATCTTAATTTTTTTTTATTGAAAAAGGGACAAAACACGTTATGCATGAACCACGTGGACAAAACATGTTTTGAAGTGAAAACACGTTAAAATGTAGCAGTCAAAACGTGTTTTGTCCATATATTATTAATTGGTATTTTATGTATGGTTTAATCTAAAAAAATAAAATAGTAAAACAAAAATTACTTTTGGAAAATATTTTATTTTAGCATTACAATTAATAATAACTTAAATTCTAATACAGTTTTCCTGATCCAGGCAATCACATTCATTCTCTTCATCAGTTATTTCCTCAGGAATAGTTGGAGTATTGAAAAGAAGTTCTTTGTACCACTTGAAACGGTTGTCGTCTAGCTCCTGCCAGTTTCCAAAAACAGTCTGCAGTAATTTGTCAACATCCTTCTTCTTTTCATTAGATAAAGATCTTTTCAGAGGCAATGTTTGTAGTTGCATTCTGCGTAATGTAGTATTGGTGAATGACTTTTTGTTCAGACTTTGGTATGATTCATCTCCCTCATAGATAAAGTTCTCCATTGCTTTAACTCTGACTGAACGATTACCATTAACCTCGCTGACTTTGAAAAAAATCCTCTTCATATTGCTTATATTTCTTAGGTCCTTGTAGAACTTCCTTTAATCTTTGGTGTCTTTGAGTTCCCAGTCCTGTCCTAATGCGTACAATTGCCCCAGTTCTTTGTAAATTTCCATGTATTCCTCTTTTTCAATAATAGTTGGCTTATTTCGCAACAATTTTTCAGCCCTGCTGAAGACTCTATCCGCAGGAAGAAATGAATGTCCACGGGTTGGAAAGTGCATATGAATTTCTTTAATATCTGATGTCGTTTGAGTTTGCATAAAGTACATAATAGTGTGTATTACAATACTATTTTTGTTTTGAGACTCGCACCCGTCACTGAACAGTCTTAAAATTCTGCGTGATTAAAAATCAGGATTCTGAAGGAAACGTCACAAAGCAGATGATATTTCCGTACTTCCCTTTCCGGCTTGTTCCTCAGACCAGCAGTAAAAACTTGGGTTCAGTCCTTTTAAATCAACTATACAAAAGTTGTAAAATCCGATTTGTCTTGAATAGTATGCCTCCTGCACAGGTGTTTTTGGCAGAGGTTGGATTTGTTGTAAGTCAAAACAGTAGCTCACAGAATCATCTACGTCCTGTCTCTTTAGCTGATAAAATGCATTCGCTCTCTTCTTGTGAATTCTTTTTTCCATAATGAAATCGCTCCTTTCCTTGGACCCATAGGAAATGATTTTATTTTGTGTTCTAGAATTGTGCAATAGCTGCACACATAAGTAGCTGGCGATTTGAAACCAATATTAAAGTTGTTAACAAAACTTCGTCTGAACATTGAATGTTTCACTTTCAATTCATCCGCGGTATTCTCGTTATATATTTTATGTAATTTTTTAATACTCAGGCCACCCATCAAATAGATTCGTTTAGACTTATTTCTTCCATAGTGACTTTCAGTCCCTCGAAGTTTTCCAATAAACTGTTTCACGCTTTCTTTCTTTTCCCTGCTTAAATGGCTTTTCCTGTCTCCTCCTCTATTCTCTCTCATAATTTCACCATGAAACTCTTTCTTTGCAATGTTTTGTAATCTAGTACGTCCTATCTTAGTTACTTATAGAAAAAACTTCTTGCAAACTGGCACCCTCTGAGAATCAACACTTAAGAAATATTTAACATTGTATAAATGATTCGATACGACCTTCTTGTTGGGTTTTTCTCGGGGTTGCCTTCGCTTCACTTCTTGGGTCTGGATCAAAGATGAAATTATTTCATCCTGTGCAAGTTTTTCCGGATCCAAACACAAGTTTTCTCGAATTTTTGCGACGAGATTTGGTGTGACTCTTGAGCAACAAAAGGCTTTCGTGTTGTGAGCACAAGGTTTGATCACATTACAATTGCGGAGTCTTGAATACTTCGCCATTTTAGTGACAACTCTTTTTCCACCAGTAAAATGTCTCTTACGGCTGCCACTATTACTCACTTGTACTTCAACAGTATCTGTTTCGTCTAGATCTTTCATTTTTAAATTGCAAAATTCAAATAGTAAAAAACAGCATAACCTCAACCTCCAAGGACCATATGACAAGTGATTCATTCAAAATGTGTTTTGTCAAATATCAAAATGGCGTCCACCCATCTGTGATTGGCTGTTTGGACAAAACATTTTTTGACTGATTCCTGGCAGAGGACAGAGCACGTTTTGTTTTTACCACCATTTTTACTTGTAGAAAATACTTAATAGAATACATGATTTGATCGAATTTGTCTTCTACAAAACAAGCAGTCCATAAACAAAAGAAAGATGGCATTGTTAACTCGTTTTTTTTACTTTTGTGACAAATCACGTTTTGAAAGTTACCTCCTCAATTGTAGTGACTTTCTCATTCAATATTTATAGATCTTTGATAAGCAATAAGCATCAAGAGCTACATATCTTACCTGCCTATCTCGTAATGAGCTCCTTTTTCGATTGGAAGACAGTCCACCTTGTTTAATGGGTTTTCTAGACACATTTTAACTAAACCTGCCAATCCTTTGCACCCGAGTCTTCAACTTCTATTTAAGTTATGTAACGCCCCAGCATCGCTGCTGCTCAAGGGCTGTAGCCCATGCATCTTCACTGGTGGTGACACAGACGAGTCTTCGCTTGTTCTGCTAGACTCTGACAAAGACATATGTGACAGGCGAGTGACAGGTACTTCCATCGTTCTTGACGTCTTGCTACCTGCACTGCTAGGAAGTCATCATAGGTATCCCAGAGTGCCCAGCACCAGCATCCAGCTTGAAAGCGGCCTCTGGTGGTGACCTGAGCATTCACCCTAGTCAGCTCTCTTGAAACTTCAACCTGAGCTGGAAACGCTCCCCTACACTGGGACACACCCCTTTTCCAGAGAGGAATTTTTTTAAAGAAAACCAGCCTTTTGTCTCGCTCTTTCCTCATTCTCTGCATGAATAGCAGAGCTTTGCTGCCTCCAGCTGTGAAGGAAAAAGAGTTATTCTTTAAAATCCGTTCTCTATTGTAAATGATACAGAATGTGATCTTGATTACTCATTTTTTTTCCTTTTCGTTGTGTGGCCCTGCAGATTGACACTGCTCACTCTCCTCCTCTCTATCTCCAATTATTTTCAATTAAAAAGTTAACTGATTTATATTTTACACTAGACTAAGGATTAAATTCTAATGTCCTTCTTGGTTGAGTGTTACTCAGTCATTCTATAATTACTTGTTTGTATAAAGCCCAGATGTGCTTAAATATTCCTTTCCTTTCATTATAGGGTAGAACTACCAGCTCACCCTTTTCTTTCATTTATTTAAAACCACAACCACCCTTGTTCCTAGCCCAGTTATTTAATACCGTAGTGTTAAAGTCACACTATTGATAACAGCGTTGCTCAGACATCTTAGTCCCACATTGTATATGTTATTGAACCATGTTTTGACAGTTGGAAAAATGACTTTTATTTTATTTATATACATATTTTATATAGACGTTAAACACGGTTTGTCCTTTTACACAAGCTTGCGATCGGTATTCGTTCTGGAGTATTTTTTTTCTCTCTTCTTTAATGCTGAACAAAAAAAATGCGTTCTATATTTTGCAGCACGCATCATGGTACTGGTGCGACTTGTTTTATGAACAACTTGGTTTTATGAACTATATTTTGCGACTTGTTTTATTAATACGCTTATAGTCAGAGTTTGTTATCTATAATGGTTGCGAGCTTATCAATGATCTTACCTGAATCTGAGCCCGGATAACATTAGGAGGATAACAAATTTCATTTCCATTACTATTTTATTATGATGTCTTATGGGTACAGTTATTACGCATTGTAATGAGGCTTTGTTTGTGCTTCTTTTCTAGTTGGTGAACCGACCTGGGAAGACAACACCATTTACAACTCATAACCCAAAATGGCCAAAGTTTTCACAATCTTTCTATTCTTATCCTTTTGTTTTGGCAATCCACCACTTGATAAAGGGTTAGTGTTTATTTGGGAAAGCGAATTCGTACTGTCTGCTACACAATGGACGTTGATCATGGATGTTCCCATGGAACGATTCATTGAGGATGGAAATCAACTCTTAAGGGAAGTAAGAAGAGGCAAATAAGCTACTCCCTTTGGCTGTAGTGAAAAAATACATCAGGAAATGGCACGTTTAGAAGCTGCAGCAGTACAAACAAACAAAGATGTACAGGGATTGGTTGCTTTACTCACTATAGCGCGAACCAAGTGCGGACTCATTGATGTGGGTGGAGATTTATTTCGAGCACTTATTGGAGTGGCTACAACTAGCGATCTTGTTTCTCTAAATAACAGGATTAATCAATTGGGAACGGTTAGCAAAGATATTATACATATGGTAAATCAACAAGCTACACTTTTAAATCAAACCATTCAGGAAACTCTTTTTACTAGAAGGGTAGAAAAGGTATTGGCTGACGAACTTGCAGTATTATGAAATTGGACTACTCATGAAAATGCAGCCGTTACCCAAGTCAGATACATGGATAGCATCTTAGCTGAATTTAGATATAATGTTTTAAATTTGAAAGAATCTGTTGACATGTTAAGTCAGGGCAAGATCACTAGACATCTCCTCCCTGAACGCAAGTTGCTAGCGCTTCTAAGGGAAATCAACAATTACCTGAAAATATTGCGCTCATTGTTGCACCCTCTTGGGAAACATTAAACAGTTTTTACAGATGGGGCTCTGTCATTGCTATAGCAATGGTCGGAAAGCTCAGATTATTCATTCAAATTCCTTTGGTTGCATCTCAGGGATACTTTGATCTTTATCGAATTTTGAGTGTGCCAATAGAGATTCCGTCTTTAAAGGTATTTGCCTATTTCCCCTCATTATCGCCATCTCTCATAACCGTCAGTTGTTCATTATGTTTAGCCAAGCTGACTGGGACTCATGCATGATAGAATCTCCAAACCGTATTTGTTCGCCTTGATCCGCCATCTATACTGTACCCTTTCAAAATTGTATATATTCTCTTTTTATGGGTGAAGAAAGTAGCGTCCATAATCTCTGTGAAAAACAGGTAGTAAAAAATCCTGCTCCCGTATTCTTTAGGAATGATAATTTAGGCCACTGGATCTATAGTGTTCCACAACGTACTAGTGTTACAGTCAGATGTCATGCGAAGGTTAGAACGGATCCTGGACGTACAAGCATTGTTAAGCTTGAAGGTGCTGGTGAATTCCAGCTAGAACAATCTTGTGTCAGCATAAGAAAAGGTTTCTTTTTGCCTCCTTTATTTCGTGGATGAACAGAAGTTAGTCCAGCTCGTGTAGATTTGATGGTTGTTCCTGACATTTCCACTTTTGTTAGTACTAGTGATATAAAAGTTCTTGCTTAAGATCAATCACTTTTAGAATTACTTGAGAAAAATGATGACCAAAATTTGGAGATGGCAGGAATGTCCCTCCAACAGATAAAGCAAAGAGCACATGACTTGGAAGCTGTTATTGACACTGATATAATTCAATCCAGTCTATTGTCGTCTTAGAGCATAGCTGGGATAGTTGTCTACATTGTTATTTTTTTTATGTCATTCTTGTTATAGGCATTAGGTGTTGCAAAGGCAATCACTGTCCTGCACTAAGGTCTCAGTCACTCAGCAGAGGGACTGATGTTTTTTCCGACCCCAGGGAAACCTTGGAACTGGAGTCCCCCACTGGAACTCAAGTCACTTCGGTCAGAGATAGTGCTAGTCTGATGCTTGGACAAGCAAGAGTATTGTATGACCCTAGCGAAAATTTGAATTATTTTTTCTTGTCTTCCTCAAAAACCTATTGAATCTTAATATAAATTCACATAGTTATGCAAAACATTTTTGCTTGACTCGAATTAGAATTCCTCTGCCACATAGTCGATTACAACACGTTTCACATGTAGTTCAATTGATAAAGTAAAATTTTTATCTAGTATTGGTAGAACGCTTGGCCATGTTTTGGAAAATAGATCACTCTCTTTGCAGCCTGTTCGAAGCAGACGTTGGACCAGCTATCTCCAAACGCCTTCACGGTAAAGACGACCCCACTACAAGGACTGATATATTTCCAGGCCTCCAGGCGTCCTCAGCTGTTACAACCATTCTACGGAAGTTGTCACCAGATGGATTCCAAGTTGTTTTTGCTCTCGGCCAATTTCTTTAGTACTGGTTAGAGCAGGATATCCAGACGGTTATAGGAACTCATGACAATGGAACTGATTTTTTCTTCTTCCTCCCGACTCGGTAAGAAGGTAATAGTGAAGTTACAAATGAACCAGTGACAGTTCGTTAATTAGTGTGTGCATCTGATTGGTGAACATTAAACTCAGCAAAGTGATTTGGTGGCTTAAGATGGATGGAACTGATGTTAACAAGTGGTTTAAATTTGTGAAAAGTGCATTTAAAAAAATTCTTATTCACATTCTTATTCATTATTAAAATTTCTACTGAAGTCCTAATGTAGGCAACAAAAGGTCAGTGTTAATATAGTCTCCACATTCTTTTACTGACCAAGTTGCTAGTTTTTAAAGTGTCTATATTACATCTTAAGGATTATATTTTGATGAACTTTCGCGGAAAGTAACAAAGAACTGTGCGTGGTTAAATTACTTTGAACAACGGACTTAAGCCAATTCCAACTACTGTAATATCCTGGACTTTGAATATTGCCCTTTATCATTAACACGTTATGATTATGTGTGACACATGAAATTCATTTTTATAATAATTGCTATTGTCTATCCTACCTGAAATAGGTTAATAATAAGTTTTATCTTATACTTTTGAAAATTTTATCCATTATTATTTTTTAACTGGAACTTTGTATTCTATCTAATATTTACTATACTCATTATGAATCCCCTCTTTTAGTAATGTTTATGTTATCCATAATTGTCATGAATATTCCTAGACTTTGATTATTTTCAAAAATCATTACGTAGTCACTCTCATGTATTTTATATTACAAACTTATTTGCTATTGTATAATAACTATTTTAAAGATCACATATTAACTATTATACGAGGCACATCCAGAAAGTAAGTTTCGTAATGTTTTCCCCTTTAAAGTAAACGTAATTAGCCATGTCGATTGCGCATGCGTAACAGATCTATGACGTATCAATCATACACCAGCCGGACAGGTCCCACCTCGTGCCAGTAGCGTGGTAGCAATGGTCCGAAATGGAAGCTCTTATTTCTTCTCCCGCTGCCTGCGAGGTTCGGTCGGTGATAAAGTTCTTGAATGCACAAAGCATTGCGCCAATTAAAATTTATTGTCAGCTCTGTCAGGTCTATGGGCCAAACATCATGAGTAAGCAGATGGTGCATCGCTGGTGTAGGCAGTTTTCCGAAGGTCGTCAAAGTGTCCATGATGAAGAGCGCAGTGGGCGACTATCCCTCATCAATGATGATCTTGTTGAGCTTGTGCGGCAGCGCGTGATGGAGAACCGTCGCTTCACGATTACAGAGCTGAGCACCCATTTTCCGCAGATATCGCGATGAGACTTGGATTGCATGAGATTGTCACTAAGCACCTGCAGTTCAAAACATTTTGTGCCAGGTGGGTGCCGAAAAACCTGTCACCCGAACACAAAATTCAACGCTTAGGAGCAGCACTGACATTTCTGCAATGGTATCAAGATGACAGGATCGTCACGGGCGATGAGACTTGGATTTCGCACATCACCCCAGAAACCAAGCAGCAGTCAATGCACTGGCGGCATAGTGGATCTCCGGTCAAGACAAAATTCAAACAGATGCTGTCGGCACGGAAAGTGATGTGCATGGTGTTCTGGGACAGTAAGGGCATTCTGCTCATTGACTTCCTTCCACGTGGTGAAACAGTAAATGCTAACCGTTACTGTAAAACACTGTGGCAATTGTGACGTGCCATTCAAAACAAGAGGCGTGGAATGCTTACTGCAGGTGTTGTGCTCCTCCATGACAATGCTCGACCACATACGGCTCGATGCACAGTAGCTGTTTTGACGGAATTTGGCTGGTAGTTGTTTGATCATTCACCCTACAGCCCTGATCTTGCTCCCAGCGATTTTCACGTTTTCTTGCACCTCAGGAAATTCCTGTCCTTTGGTGAGCGTTTTGGCAACGATGAAGAGCTGAAGATGTCTGTCACACACTGGTTCCATTCACAGGCGGCAGAGTTCTACAACAGGGGGATACAAAAGTTGATACCACGATACGACAAGTGTCTCAATTTTGGTGGTGGCTATTTTGAAAAATAGCTGAAACATTGCTATACTTGTTGCCAATAAATATGTTCCTGTAAGTGTGAGTTCTTTTTTTTTTTAAATAGGGAAACTTACTTTCTGGATGCGCCTCGAATACAATAAGATGGTTTTGTCATGGTCCAAAGGTAATCATACTGCTCTTGCGACAAACATTCCGACGCAGAAGCAAGCTGTAGACAACGAGGAAGTGGGAAGAAATGGTTTCAGCCGGACAGGTCCCGGACAGGTATTGTGACGTTCCAGTTTATAATCATGCTTATTCAAATGAGAATAGTATTCTGAATATTAATTTATTCTTATTTCTGCTTATTACCACCATTGATTTGTTTATTTGAACACTAGTGAACTAAAGACGAGTTAAAGAGGAGAATTTATCCCTCTTTTCTTAAATTTCTACAATTGGATAAATAATTTTGTTGGAAGATTTGAATTTTTTTTTTTGTCTGAAGACTTGTGTTTTCGGGAGAGTCAGTGTTCTCTGGGATCTTGCATCATCCAGAACACCAGCGGCTTTCTCCAATTCTAGCCCTCTCATGTGCGGGCATACCGAAGCATAAGTGGTGGGGTTGGATCTCTGAAATTCGACTGGTAGCAACACTTTTGCTATCTGTTCCCGGCTCATAGGCGTCCGTCATGAAGGGAACATCAAAATTCGTTTAGTTAAATTTTTATTTTCTTTTATTCCATTCATGGTGCAGAAGTTATAACTTTAATTTTGCCCGATAACCGAGGCTTTTTAATGAAAGATATCATAGTTGTGACCCAACTTAAATAATGACAGTTATCCCTAAGATTCAGTTAGTATTGGCCCAAAAATGACGCGATCACGTTCGAAGATTCCCATTTGAGCCACAAACGTCGGCAGAATATCAAAAGAGTATGGATGATCTATATTTTCCCTTTAGCCATGAAAACGCGTTTCCTTTTTATAAAATCTCCTTAGTTACATTTGGTTAATTATACTATGGTTCAGATTCATCTTTACTGAAACCTAATCAAGTTAGTGAAGCTAGTAGTGCAAACTCATTTTAATCTTCATTTTATTTTCATTCTATTTTTTATTATGAATAAATTTCATCGTTATTGTTAATCAAAAAACTTGGCACGGACTTGTGTGGAAGAATTACTATGTAAGATTCGGTATTGGGTTTAAATATTAATTGGTAATTAGTTAATTAACATTTTTTCTGATAGTAATCGGATGGCACAGTCGTTTCTAATTATTTGGTTATGGTAATGAAGATAAATTAAATCGGACCCTTACAGAAGTAAAAAATATTTCGATTTGAAAGTTGAAATATCGTAAAAATCAATTAAAAATCGAGTAGACACTTTTTATACTATTTATCAAGGAATATAAAGACCATGCTGTTATCTACTATTATTTTTCTAAAAAATCCTTCGAATTTTGCTTTCATTTTATTCTAAGACTAGAAGAGGTACCCGGCGTTGCCCGGGATAATTCCACTTGGATGTAAACAGAACAATCTCCAAAAAATAAATTAAATTTTGCAATATCTTAAAAATAAACCCATGAAAATGCTTAGAATTAATACAGTAAAAATTCTTAATGAAAATTCGAAAAAAATCTTTTTAAAGGCTCACAATGGTGCTGGACCTCTCCAAGGACGCCACTGCTAGTCTAAATAATTTCTTACTCACGTAATCTTACCTTAGATGTATACTTAGTGTTGTTGCAATTTCCACTCTTCTCTCGATGTGTTGAAGCAAAATTTGGCCATTCATCACTTTGTGCAGTCTAGCGGTCGCGGAATCTTCTATTTACTTGCTTCCCATTTGCTCAATACATCACGGAGCTAAAGGAGTGCTTCCTCTCTCGTCTTTCCACTCTTTCTCAATAGTCTGCTAACTCTCCATTGTCTCCATTTACTGATCATTTTTAAAGATTTTCAAGAAATTGTTAAGTACTAAGA
>JAHWFO010084014.1:933309-1000270 GCA_023313115.1 Rhysida immarginata
ATGGAAATAAAAAAAATGTAATAATCGATTTCTTAAATCTTAGAATAAAATGATAAGCAAAATTCGAAGGATTTTTTAGAAAAATAATAGTAGATAATAGCAGGGTGTTTATATTCCTGGATAAATAGTATAAAAAGTGTCTACTCAATTTTTAATCGATTTTTACGATATATCTCTCACATGTAAATATTAATAAAGATGAGAGTGTACGCAGTGGAAATAGAAGAACATGTAACAGCACGCAGATTGAAAATTGAAAGTAAAGATTGTTTATTATAAGTCAAAATAATTAAAGAAATAATTGTGCTCTGGTAAAACCAGAGCTAAAAAAATGTAAATAAACACTTGTTACAGTACCACAATAACAAAAATGAATTACCATATACAAATGCTATAATCTTTAATAGTTATAGGGCATAACCATCCTATCCATAAATTTCAAAAATGGATTATAATTATTATCCACTAACAAATGCTTAAACAATAAATACAATACAACTAATAGCACATTGGACATAAATAAGTCGGATTCTCTCCAATATTGTATGAGCAACACAAAATACAAACTCTTAATGCATGTATAACCTTATCTTGACATCACTTTACAATGTAAATGAACAAGAAATTCAGACTACTAGTGTCAATAAATCAATAGCAAATTTCAAAGCTACATAATTAATTGCACATTAAACAAGATGCTTGTTCAGAAAACAATGACACTCTACACTAAAGGCAACCACACATACGAGCCAAACTCGTTTCAATTTGACATGAATTGTGAATAATTATTCAGAACACATTCACAAATTAATATAATAAGCATTAAAGTCCACTAGACATGATGATTCTGTCTTATGTCCATTAATGTCCAAGTCCGGAAAAATAACACACACTTTAATACAAAAACGAAAGCATCAGTAATATTACTTAATGCATGGGTATCATTGACCCTCTGACGTAACACAAAATGAACGTCTCGCACAGTCAATAATTTTAAGTCCAGAATAGATCTTAAAGACTCTAAATGTAAAGGCACTTGGGCTCTAAAATTTAGAAATACAGAAAGACGATTAATATATGGCAAAACTATCTAACTAAACATTTACAGAAAGCACAAAAACATTCTAACATCTACGAGTGCAGTAGCACAGCTGTCGTCGTTTATTTAACAATTTCTTCTTTTTTAAAAACTTAGCACTATCGGCGCACATTAAAGAGAAGGATTGCTGCGTTATAATTTGCACACAAATAAATACAATAATTTATATCACTGTGAATCCTAACTTGTGGTTTCCATAAGCCCGGAGGCTGAATGGCCAGAGACCTTTCACGATAATACCATAATGTAACTCTCGGTGTGAGAGTTCCGCGAACGCCACTCGAATTAGGTTGGCATTAACGCCCACAAGAAAACTAGCACTTACTAACGTGAAATAGCGGTCCGCTATTGTCCTCAGGAGAGCATTGGCAGGGCCTTCAGTCGTTCCGCTGCTTTCCTCATGCCCGAGCTCGGAAACCTCCACCTTCTTGGCTTTGGTGCCCGACGTGGCTTTCTCTAACGGCGTAAATCGCTGTCTTGGAGCCGTCTCCATCGCGGCGAGTCGAGGTTCTCTGCTGTCCAGCTTCCTGATGTTAAAGCAATATCTCTCGCTGTTGGTCGTCCTCTCTCGGAGCTCGCATTTTTGGCCGCCTCCCTTGTTGATTTCTCTCGAGCTATCCCTTTTCTCTCTCGTCTTCCTCTCGTACGCCACGCTCGAATCTCTTCTCGTTTGCTGATTGGCCCGAGTGTGTTGATGTCGCTGATGATGCTGATGACATCGCCTCGCTTTCCTCCCGGAGTGATAGAATATCCGAGAGAGAAAGCGAGTGCTTGCGTCATCGGAATTCGCGATGGAATTCGAATTCCGTGACAATATCGAATTTCAAATGGAAATATTTTTTTATTTCGAATCTCTACGATAATCGAAAGATTCAGAATCTTGTCATCGATATTTGCTATTGTCGGCCCCCTTGTGCCAAACACAGCTTAGCGAGGCAAGTCATATAGTTGTTTCAATAAAGACTGTGATAATGAAATTCACAATTAAAAAAAAACAGGAAAATTTGTAAACAATAGCGAAAATATTTATTTAAACAATCAATATCGGCCTTGCACTCTAGAGAGCCTATAATTTGAAAGTTTGCCTCTGTCATGCATAAGCCATAATACTGCGATTTTGAACAAAAACACATTCCTATTTCCGATTGTATAAGCAACGAGTGGGGAATCAATCGGAATGTCAATAGAAATGCCTCAGGTTTCTGAAACAAAGCCCACGTATTCTATTGAGTGTAATTTTCTTCAAATGTTTTGCAACTGAAATTTCCACTTCTGCTTCATTTTCAGGAGATACAATGCATAGCTCTGATTTACTTCACTTAATGGAAGATGTCTTTCACTTGCATCATCTTCAATGTTCAATGACAGAGAAGAACAAGCAGAATTTTGCAACTTGCTTATTGGTGATATCTGATCATATACTTCTTCCTCTAAAACTATACCAACATCACTCAACATAAAGATGGCAGCTCTCTTTGCTTTGATAATTAAATTCAAAAATTGATCATCAGATGGTAATTGTGTGATGGATGGTAATGGTGATCAGACGAATACTTTTTATATTTTGGGAAAGTTAATGACGCCCATAGCTCCTAGAATAAATAATCAAGAATTCACGGTGGGAGATCATCCTGCTTCCATAGTCTCCATCTCCCGAGCAGATAACCCCGTGGAAGCCTAATAGAAAGTTCTTCAATGGTATTCTAAAATAGACTGGAAATTTTTGCTAACGATTTCTTCGACCACAGGCGATACTTTCGAATCATTGTCTAATTGACATGTCAATTTCAGATCCCTTGATCTTTTGAAGCATTTCATGCATGCTAAAATTTACAACTATAGAGCCAATTGTAGGGCCCGCTGTGGCAAAAAATTCTTGTTTCGAATCGAAAGCTCGGTTTCGGCAGGCTCGGCAAGTATAAGATTCAAAGTAAGATGATTCGGGATTCGTTATAAGATTCAAGAGCCAAATGACAAGATTCGAAATATTGTCAACCCCCTTAGTTTGGCGCTGTTAGATGAATCGGGGGTTTGTAAACACTTGAAGATGGGTTGTACAACTTATCAACGAAGTACTGTATTCTTATAATCGAGTCAGAGAGCTATAACCATATAAAATATGTCCTATGATCTGGAAATTGCTGTGACTGTTGAAACGGTAGTGCCTACATTAAGAATCTGTGAGGATGTTATTCTCTGTACTGTTCTTAATAACAAAATTAAAAGAGGCCTTACAGTACAACATTTTATATTTTAGTTTTAAAAACTAACTATTTCGGCTTTATTCCCGCCTTCTTCAGGGTACAAAACAAATAGGCTAGCAGCCCTACATAATCTCTATGTCGGGCTGCTAGCCTATTTCTTTATGTCTGTCTCATTATGTAGGGCTGCTAGCCTATTTCTTTTGTACCCTGAAGAAGGCGGGAATAAAGCCGAAACTAGTTGGTTTTTAAAACTAAAACTAAAATGTTGTACTGTATGGCCTCTTTTAATTTTGTTACATTAAGAATAGTTGCTCTTCGCTTTGTAAAACCGAATGATTTGCCAAGCAGGGAAACTAGGCATCAAATAAGAGTAAATGTACTTGGCAAACAAGGATTCAAAGACCTTAGCAAAAAAGCAAATTAACGAGATTGGTCCTAAATCAGAAAAATCTTTGGGGCGGGCGCATTTTGGAATCGGAACACAGAGAACTTGTTTCCAAGAATCTGGATATACACAGTCTGCAGGTTAAATATATATATATAATTGCTTCCAGAAGTGGCTCAGGTGATTCCTTATGCACGAAGCTAGGAATACCAGAGGCCTCCAAGCCTTGGTTGCATTTTATTAATTGGGCTGTAGATAATATCTCCTTAAGTGAAAAATAAGATACATATAATTTACCAAGAATTGCTTGAGCTCTGTCTTTCATAGATACTGTGCTGTGGGGGAAGAATTAAACATGTTCGCTTGAAAGAGATTGCTGATTTTGTCGATGTTGTCGCTATTGCTTAAGAAATATTCAGCATTGCTTATCTTTTTGTCTCTACCCAATATGTTGTTGGTGTGTTGCCAGAAGAGCATACTGTTAGTAGCGGCTGATGCCTCCAGATTAAAGAGATAGACTTGCCAGTCCTTCTGCTTTGCCCTCTTAAACTTTGACCGTATGTCCGTAAATTTTAAATAAAATGACTGCAAATGCGTAGATTTCCATTTCCTATGTAGGTAATGTTTCTCAAATCATAAAGAGATTGTAGTTTTGGAGAACCACGTAGGAAATCTGTGTCTGCCATATTTTTTATTAACAGTCGCTTTTTTGGTACAAATTTATAGACAGCTGACTTGATAATGGAATCCAAACATTTGAGAGCTAGATTAACATCTACATGACTAATAACTTCAGTGTAAGATTGGCTAGCAAGATACGAGTAGAGATTAGCAAAATCTCCTTTAGCTAAATCTAGAATATAAATAGGATGAGATCTATTATGCAACAGTTCGATAATAATGTCCATTAGTAACGCTGGGTGATAATTGTCTTCCTTGATAATAGGCTGTGCGGCCTGAGCTATAGAAATAGGTAGGTTAGAGGCAATTTTATCTGGTGTTTGACAATAAGAATTTTTAAGTTTGTTCATACGATTGACAGCAATGAAATGGAAGAATTCAGAAAATAATTCAAACCGTTGTTGGTGGTTTTGACTGGGGATATATGAGGGCGTAATTTCATGGTAATTGAAGTCTCCAACAAATAAACAATTTTCATCAATATCAACTCAGCAATCAGTTAACTTTATAATAAAAGACCCCACAGCACTAATAGGGGATAGAAGGGGAATATAAATATTGAAAATGATAATATTATTTGCAGGCTTTCCAGATGGACAGCAAATTTTGATGGCTAAGCAGTCTATATTATTATCTGAGCAATCAATAGGAATTTCGTGTTCCATTAGATCTTTTCGAACTAAGGTGAGAACCCCTCCGCCCCGAGTTAAATGGTTACGATCTTTATGATAAACAGAGAAAGTGTATCTTTACGATAAACAGAAACTTGTTACAATGCTAACAAGTTTCAGTAAAGTAGATGATATCATAATCGAGATTAGTCAATTCTTCGTTTAAAAGATAAAAGTTATTAATTAAAACTAAAAAATAAATAAATAATAATTAATAAAAAATAAAAAATTATAATTAATAAATAAAATCAAAATAAAAAGCTGATGTTTCGGTTGGAGAGTATCCTTTATCGAAGCAAAACGGATAATTCTCTAAAAGCAAAGACTATTAGAGAATTATCCTGAAGTTATGAAAGGAGTACTTAAGGACGACGACAATCGACAATCGAACAGTGTAGTGTATCATCATTTGTGTGGAACTTGAAGCATAGCTTCCATAATCCCTTCATATCATATTCCAAGGGAAATACACTGAACTAGAAAAGAAGCTTAATGTATCCACAAAGGTCATCCAAAGTATGAAAGAAGAAAATTGCCTCCTCTTGGTGGAGGAAAATTTGATTGACGATTGTCTGAACTAGGAGTATATTACATAGTAAGCCACAAAAAACGAAAAAATTTAAGAAAGCCAGTAATCTGGCCCCAGCACTGATCCTTGTGGGACACAGCCATTTATCTCTCAGGTATTAGATAATTCATCTCCAACTCTGGCCTGAAAAGATCTGTTGGACAGAAACGAGTGAACTAGACTAATTAAATCATGTGGGAAACCATCAGTTATCATTTTTTAAATGAGGCCTTCATGCCAGACCTGATCAAAGGCTTTATGAACATCTAAGAAGATGACGCCGCAATACATCGAAAGATTAAGGGAAGTGTTAACATCCGGTATAAGTCTCCAAACTTGGAGCTGGCAAGAATGTTCCGCCCGGAAACCAAATTGTTCTGCACGGATGAGATTATTGGTTGTGCAGAAAGCTAAGAATCTTGTGAGAATTGTTCTCTCCAAGACTTTAGAAATAGAAGACAGCAAGCTGATGGGCCTGTAGCTTACAGGGTTTGCAGGATTTTGACCAGGTTTAGGAACACTTAGGACAACATACTGTTTCCATGTGTCATGTGGATGGATAGCAGAGTAAATAAACTGACAAGATAGCGAGAACGTAAAACAAAAATAAAACTTTTATTGTGCAAATTAGCAAAAGATTTCTTTTGTTAATGATAAATACGAAAAAGCAAAAGAGTCAAGTTCAAATGTTTATATGGGTATGGCTGTAGCGTTCAGTCCATAGAATATAAGTTTATATAGATATACATGTTGCAGTGGAAGTGACGTCACCGTAAAGGTTCCCCGTGCGGCTTGAAACCCTTTGCGTTACGGTTCACAGTTCGATAGCGTCGTCCCAACACTAGCAATGACGTCAGAATCGACCTTGTTGCACGTAGAGGATTTAACGTGTACAAGGTATAATTCTCAGTTCGAAAGTCCGGGTAAGATTTGATGGAATCTTTTGACGACCGTTATCGACGATGGCAAAACGAAGTTTGTGCGATGAAGACGGGGGGAAGCATATGAGTCGAAGCGAGGTTAACTCGACTGCATAGCATACCCTGATGAAGCTATTGTAAGGTGGACGTCGATGGTGATGGAAGTCGAACACGTTATGTCGAGTAGCTTGAACGCAGACACTGCTGATGAATTCGTCAGTTGAATCGGAGATGAGAAGGCCCACCTGTCACTGAACACCTTTTTATGACGAAGACATAAGGGCACAATTCAGAAACGAGGCTATTCGGAATACTCACATGAACAACACGCACTCGCAATGCCGAAGAAACAGAGATCGGGAGAATCTCTCTAATTAAATAACTTGAACAATACACACACACACACACACACACACACACACAGTGGTTAAATGCGTCGGCGTCTTACGTTGTCACACATAAAGATAGGAATGCACCCTTTTGCAAACAAACTTTACAATTGGAGATTTCTTAATTGCACTTAACTTTTGGAGCAAAGGCAAAACACAATGTATTATGATAAACACTAAATCGATGCCACTCACTATCACTCGTGTACTTAAAAGCACCAATCTCGTACCTTGGTTAGCATAAAACACACAATAAACAACATTACGATGCACATCCTCCTCTTCTTTTCCACGTGATGAACGTTAATACCACAGGATTTGCTTTTCCTCGCTGTTCTCCCAAATCATCGAGAAACAGGGGGCTCTGTCGCTTCTATCAATCACAGAAGAACAAAGAAGTAATGGTTAGTGCAATAACGATGCCTCCATACGTCGAATTACCATACTGCTTGATGACACAGGTAAGTATACTCCCTTAGCGCTCCATCGAGAAGAAAGATGGTTATGAACGTGTTGTGCATACGAACGTAATGCCAAACAAAAAAAAATAAAGTTCCAGTTCAAATGTGCTTTTTGTTTTTTTTTTCTTTCTTTTTTTCCCCACTATATTTGGTTAATGACCAGGTACAGTTATCGAGTGGCTGGGAATAAACCCGCCTAGGCCGCTCAGTAAATAAACGCTGAGTGAACTTGGGAATATCCCCACCACTGATAAACTTTCCTCGAGTTCAATTGCGTCGCACGTAAATGTCTCTTGAAAGCATTTAAGACAGTTGGATTTTATAACCTTGGCGAAAACTGTAACGTGGCGATAGACGTTAATTTGAACTAAGGTATTAACGGCAATAATATTCAAAGTCCTACCATAGTTTTCACGTCACCAAAGCTGGCAATCAAATCCGCTTTCCATCAACAGGACTCCTCCAAATGCTCCGGAATTCAAAACGGGGGTGGCGGGTAGAATTTCTCAGTTCTCCCGTTGCCACGTCGTTGGAAACTCGCAATCGCTTTCATCTAAGATTTGCTGAACGGCGTTAATTAACAACATTGCCATTCCTCGTCGGCTGTGCTCTGACGGTTTTGGAACCAGTTTTCGCATACACCTCGGCATCGGAAATTAATCTCACGCTCACCGGCCGCCATTGCCGTGCTTTCCAACTGACTGTCGTCAACGGTGGGCTCGCTCATCAGCGTTGTCGGCGGGCAGAACTCCGTTCCCGTGTTCCGGCGCCAATTTCCTCGCCCTGCTCGGTGGTTTTCCACTTTCCTTGGCTGCTCCTACAATTACTCATTTACCGCATACGTCTGATCAGCATGCCGACATGATGCTTTCTCCCTTCTCTCTCGTCTTTCTCGCAGGCAGCTTTTGGAGTGGCTCTCCAAAGATGACGTCTTCTGGCCGCGTCATCAGCTTCTCTCAGTTTCACATGTCGATCATTCTGCTGAGATCCACGTGACATGCTCGCCGGCCGCTGGGTCACCCGAAAGCTGTTCTGTATGGCATCTACCTGTGGATGTTCGCTCACTGCCCATCTCGAAAGGGCGTCCGCCATGATATTTTCCATGGCCTTGATATGCTTCAGCGTGACGTTAAAGTCCAATAGATCCTGAGGCACTGAAGCTTGTAGGTGAGACAGTTAAGGTTGAGTCAATAACTTCGCCACCGACTGGTTGTCTGTATAAATCACAGTTGTCATCTGTTTTAGATAATGTCTCCACAGCCGCGCTGCGTGCGCGATGGCTAGGAGCTCCTTGTTATAAGCTGACAAATGAAGATCTCCCTCTCTAAAACGCGGAGATTTGTAGGCAATTGGAAATAATTTCGCGCCATGCTGCTGGGTTGCTACTGCCCCTATGGCGACGGATGACATACTGCACATTATGTGGAAAGGCTTTTTTGGATCAAATATCCTCAGAATGGGCGGCTTCACAAAAGCTTCTTTTAGACTTTTGAAGGCTTGTTGCTGGTGTTTACCTCATATGTACAGCTCGTCCTTTCTTAACAGCTGAAATAACGGCTCGATGACCAACGAATACCTGGATACGAAAGCCCTATAAAATAAGGCTGTGCCGAGGAACCTTCTCAATTGGGATACTGTAGTGGGCGTCGGCCAGTTTCTTATGGCCTCGGTGATTCTTTCCTCGCAGGCTTTTTCCTGTTGGCTTATGTTAAATCCCAAGTATTGCACTTTTCTCACTCCAAACACGCATTTGCTCCTTTGTAGAAAGAACCGATTTTGCTTCAACTTTTCGAGTACCTTGCGTGTTAACCAGTTTAGCTGCCTTATCGATTGGGTGTAAATTAATATATCGTCAAAATAGTAGATGACCCCTTTATTGATGAATTCGCCGAGCACTTCGTTCATTGCATTGGAGAATGTTGCGGCTGTACAAGGTATAATTCTCAGTTCGAAAGTCCGGGTAAGATTTGATGGAATCTTTTGACGACCGTTATCGACGATGGCAAAACAAAGTTTGTGCGATGAAGATGTGGGATAGCATATGAGTCGAGGCGAGGTTAACTCGACCGCATAGCATACCCTGATAAAGCTATTGTAAGGTGGACGTCGATGGTGATGAAATTCGAACTCGTTGTGTCAGGTACCTTGAACGCACACACCGATGATGAACTCGTCGGTTGATTCAGAGATGAGAAGGTCCTCCTGTCACTGAACACCTTTTTATGACGAAGACATAAGGGCACAATTCAGAAACCAGGCTATTTGAAATACTCACATGAACGCCACGCACTCGCAATGCCGAAGAAACAGAGATCGGGGGAATCTCTCTAATTAAATAACTTGAACAATACACACACACACAAAATGGTTAAATGTGTCGACGTCTTACATTGTCACACATAAAGTTAGAAATGCACCCTTTTGCAGACAAACTTTACACCTAGAGATTTCTTAATTGCACTTAACTTTTGGAGCAAAGGCAAAACAAAATGTATTATGATAAACACTAAATCGATGCCACTCACTATCACTCGTGTACTTAAAAGCACCAATCTCGTACCTTGGTTAGCATATAATACACAATAAACAACATTACGATGGACATCCTCCTCTTCTTTTCCACGTGACGAACGTTAATTCCACAGGATTTGCTTTTCCTCGCTGTTCTCCAAAATCATCGAGAAACAGGGGGCTCTGTCGCTTCTATCAATCACAGAAGAACAAAGAAGTAATGGTTAGTGCAATAACGATGCCTCTATGCGTCGAATTACCATACTGCTTGACGACACGGGGAAGTATGTCCCCTTAGCAATCTGTCAAGAAGAAAGATGGTTTTGAATGCGCTGTGCATAAGAACGTAATGCCAAACAAAAAAATAAAGTTCCAGTTCAAACTTGCTTTTTGTTTTTTATTCTTTCTATTTTTTCCCCACTATATTTGCTTAATGACCAGGTATAGTTATCAAGTGGCTGGGAATAAACCCGCCTAGGTCGCTCAGTAAATAAACGCTGAGTGAACTTGGGAAAATCCCGACCACTGATAAACTTTCCTCGAGTTCAATTGCGTCGCACGTAAATATCTCTTGAAAGCATTTAATCCAGTTGGATTTTATAACCGTGGCGAAAACTGTAACGTGGCGGTAGGCATTAATTTGAACTAAAGTATTAACGGCAATAATATTCAAATTCCTACCATAGTTTTCACGTAACCAAAGCTGGCAATCAAATCCGCTTTCCATCGACGGGACTCCTCCAAATGCTTCGGAATTCATGACGGGGACAGCGGGTAGAATTTCTCCGTTCTCCTGTTGGCACGTTGTCGGAAGCTCGCAGTCACTTTCCTCTAAGATTTGCTGAACGGCGTTAATTAACAAACGTTGCCATTCCTCGTTGGCTGTGCTCTGATGGTTTTGGAACCCGTTTTCGCATATACCTCGGCATCAGAAATTAATCTCACGCTCGCCGGCCGCTGTTGCCATGCTTTCCAACTCGTTGTCGTCAACGATGGGCTCATGAACTCTTGTCCAGGCGCCAATTTCCTCACCGTGCTTGGTGGTTTCCGCTCTCCTTGGCTGCTCCAACAATTCCTCATTTACCGCATACGTCCGAACAGCATGCCGACATGATGCTTTCTCCCTTCTCTCTCATCTTCTCTCGTCCTTCTCGCGGGCAGCTTTCAGAATGGCTCTCCAAAGATGACGTCTTCTGGCTGCGTCATCAGCTTCTCTCAGTTTCACATGTCGATCTTTCTACTGAGATCCACGTGACACTATGTATCCGGAAAGTAACAGTTATCCCAGCAGTCGTTTATAATTTTTGTGATATCACCAGTTACATTTTGCCGTAAGTTTTTTAAGGCATTGTTTTTAATAGTGTCTTAATACTGGTGCCTTCTTTTGCTTAAGTTTTTTAAATCTCAGCTACCTGTATATTATGTTTGGCCACATTATCGCTAGTTTTGTAATACTTTTTTCTACCAGTTTAGATGTTTCTAGACCTTCTGCCATATATAAAATTGACGGCGCAGTGGAAATTCATCAAGTAAGTAAAGAAGACACAGAACATATACATTAGTTGATAAATAAAAGAGCTTTTATTCTACCAAGATACTGAATTTACAGTGGGAGCTGTGCCTTGAATAAAAGCTCCAGAATGACATCTACTAACAAGTAGATAATCAGGCGTGTAAATACCTCCACAGGTAATTACAGCGCTAACAATATGATAATTAGGTAATTGAAATATTAACCAAATTAATATTCAGGATTCAAACGTCTAACAGGGACATAAGAGGAACTTGATATCCAGCTGAATTACTGCTGTTTACAAAAACTAATAAATATCAATAAATGGGAATTAAGTAGGTTACAGAGTGAAAGACGTCTATGCTGATATTCCAAATCCATAAACGCTTTATTGACTGCATCAAACGTACCACGAAACAAACAGGGAAGTGGCGACGCTATGCGTTAAACATCTGGAATGCCCTTAAGGAAAGTTGAAATAGTGTGTGAAGCAGCCGAGACTTTCGCTTTAAGTATGCTGGCAGGGTCCAGGGAAAAATACCCGACACACGAGCGTAAAGTGGCAATTCTTCGTTCGGGAGAATTGGCTGGAGTGGGCGACAGTCTTCAAACCTGACATCAGATAAATACACAATCGTCCGGGTAGCGGTAGCAAAATACTCTGGAAAAACAGCTGGCTGGCTGGCTAGCAGGAGTCGATCTATGTTCCACAAAATGGCTCTGACGAAACACTGTTCCTGGTTGGAGAATCCGGCATCGAAAACACTCTCCTCAGGCGTGTCGCTTTTTCGTCTCGTGAAAGATTCACCTTCGCTCGAGGAACCTGTCGAGAAAGCTGAAGCAAAATTTATTACATGTGTTGCACTGCATTTGCTCACTGCAATTCGTAGCCGTTCATTTTGCGCTGGCGAACGTGGCGTCTTGAAAACTTCCTTAGCCACATTGATGGCACGGGCGACACTCACTTTGCTGGGCGAAAAATTCTCATTCGTATTTTTCATCGGCTCGAGTTCATAAATCAGAACTCGTGAATGCTTCTCACAGTTTCTCAAATCACTCTCCTTTACACGAAACTCCCGCTCACGCTCTACGCATTTGCACATTCGCTTGCGCCGCCAGCGGAACTTCCGCCCACGTATCTTCCTGCTTCCTGTTAAATCTTCCAATATGCTGGAGATACGCGGTATATTGTCCACAGATGGAGTTAGAGTACAGCCAACATTATTTTCTAGCAGAGATCGTCTGCTAGAGATATTGGCCTCTAAACTCACCCCTGTCACAATACTTTGTGACATGCTTGCCCCTGCAATTTCGTTATTGTCGCTACCAGTGACTTTCGAATCTGTTACTTTAGTAACCCTTTTGGAGATCCCTTTGCTCTTAGTCCCCCGCTTTTTAGGAACATGGCTCGCTGCGATGTTTACTACGCTAACCTGTTTACTCCCAGGGTACTTGCTATTACCAATGGTTCTGGGCTTAAGCCTTTGGCTGGCAAAGAAGCTATTAGCGGTTTGCAGTGATGCAGGTTGCTTTCGGGCTCCCAATATGGTGTTGAGTACCCCATCCACTTGACCAAAAATTGTCTCTTGGGTGGTTTACCCCTGACATCCAACAATTTCTGTACTCTGTACATGTCTGGATATAAGGGATCTTTTATTGGCCCTGGCTTAATGGCGGAACTTATAATGGCGAATCTTATAATAGCCGGATCTTTTAATGGCGGATCTCCATTGTTCTGGCTTGTTTGGTCTCATTTTTTTTCTTTTCAAGGTCCTTTTTGAGACCTCCTTTATCCTTTTTCAAAAAAGAACAATGGAGCGTTTTAACTCCTCCCCACTTTCGTGGGATTTGTATTCTGGCCGTCACTTTATTAATCACTCTGAGGATCTTAAATGGCCCTATGTACTTGCTGTACAGTTTCCTTCCTACTTTGTGTTTAAATGGTTTGAGTCAGGATGCCCAGACCCAAACCTTTTCACTGACTTTTAATGGCAAATTTGTATGTCTCTTATCTTAAGCTTTCTTGTATCTTTAGTTAGCCTTATTGAACGCTTCGCGAGCTTGCCGCAATATTTTCAGGAGATGCGCGGCATACGGCCCTTTTTCCTGCCCCATCATAGCATACTTATTGACAGAGGGAGGAACCACTATCTCTCTCCTTAAGTCCGCAAATTACGGTGTCATCTTGGAGGACTCCAAAACAAAGGCATTAATAGCAATTTCGGCCATTGTCAGATACTCATTCCAGTTAGGCTGGCTTCTCGAAGTTTACATAATGAGTATTTGTATAACCATCTGATTCATTCTTTCAGACTGTCCGTCTGACTGGGGATGGTAACTGTTTGTTAATTTGAGTGAGGTGCCTAAGGCCTTAAAAATGAAACGCCATAAGCCGGTCGGAGACTATGGCTTGGGAAAAGCCGTGAATTTTAAATATATGGTCAATGAAAAGATTTGCGGTTCCCTCTGCCGTGATGCTAGATTGATAAGGTAATAGTCTGACCCTCTTAGTCAGCTTGTCCGTGACAGTAAGGAGTGCATCGTACCCCTTATCTGTCCGGGGAAGAGGAAGACAAAATCGATGGCAATTACCTGCCATCTTTGAGTGGGAACCTGCAATGGTTGTAAGTTCCCAAATGACTTCTGCCGGTCACCTTATTTGCTTGGCACTCGGCACAACCATTAACATAGGACATTATGTCTTTAGTCATGCTGGGGCACGTAAATTGACGTCCAATTGTAATCAATGTCTTGTAAATTCCCAAGTGTTCCACCACGGGGTCAGAATGTAGGGCTTTAATAATACCCTCTACCACTTTTTTCTGACTGGGTAGCAGCAGTTTTATCCCTTGAGCAGTGCATTTGTAAGCTAGCCCTTCCTCTACAAAGTAGGGTTCTTCTAGCTTAGACAACCTCTTTTTTGCATACGTGCAGCACTGATCGGCTGCCCAAATCTCCTTGACCAACTCCTCATCAATACCCCAGTTAGATATTGCATTGACATTTTGCTTATGCCCGTCTTCAACGACTGGAGGCCCTACCTTTTCTATATAGCTTTGGACTGAGTCACTAGCTCCTAGGATTTGGGGGTGGTTTTTCCTAATCCTTTCCTTTATTTCCTCTTGGAACGCACCCTGGTATAACTTTATTTTGGCCTCTTCATTTACGTTGCTTAATTGACCAGCTAACCTAAAGCATTAATTAAATTGCTGGAGGTTCTGATTTTTGAACTTAGACCCTGCTAGAAACTTCCGTATCAGGCTTTCTAGCTTTGCTTGTTCTGACTTTACGGTCCTCCCCATTACAACTAGGACTAATGCGGATTCTTAATTGGATAAAGAATACAAGATAAACAGATACTATTACTGTCTGAGATTAAATTAAAAACTCGCAACAACAACTAAAGTATATGCTGTAAATGCGTAAGCACATACCCAAGTACCCAATATAATTGAAGCACAATGCAACCAACACAAATACTGAGATGCATAAACTGGGGAACTGACTCTTTAAGCTAATTCTACCCTGGACAAAAAAAAAACCTTTAATTGAAGCGAAACCACCAACAAGTGAGTTGAGTGGGTGAGCGTAGACGATTTCCAAAAGTAAGAAATAATTCTCTTTTTTTTCTTCTCAAAAACGTGACACACTAACTTTTAGACGCAGACTATTTGCCTAATCAAAAATTAGTGGCAGGCGCACACACACTAGCGCCCTCGTAGGCAGAGAAAAAAAATTCGTGATAATTGAAATCTTAACAACTATTTTCAATGGAATTAATATGCCAGGCCCTTCATGAAACAAAATTAATGCTTGAAATAAACTACTACAACAACAATTGGCATTAGAAGCACTATGCTAGGCCTTCCTTGAAATAGAATACCATGTGAATGATACCACAACAACTATTGGCAGTGGAAGCAATATGCTCGGCCCTCCGTGAGAAAAATACCACGCGAATGATACCATAAAGTATATGCTGTGTCACGTATAAAATTGTTGGTGCAGTGGAAATTCATCAAGTAAGTAAAGAAGATACAGAATTGAAGCTACTGAATTTACCGTGGGAGCTATACCTTGAAAAAAAGCTCCAGAATGACATCTACTAACACGTAGATAATTGGGCGTGTAAATACCTCCACAGGTAATTACAGCGCTAACAATATGATAATTAGGTAATTGAAATATTATCCAAATTAATCTTTAAGATGCAAATGTCTAACAGCGACATAAGAGCAAACTTGATATACAGCTGAATTACTGCTGTTTACAAAAACTAATAAATATCAATAAATGGGAATTAAGTAGATTACAGAGGGAAAGAAGTCTACGCTGATATTCCAAATCCATAAATGCTTTATTGACTGCATCAAACGTACCATGAAACAAACAGGTAAGTGGCGACGCTATGCATTAAACATCCATAATGCCCTTAAGGAAAGCTGAAATAGTGTGTGAAGCAGCCGAGACTTTCGCTTTAAGTATGCTGGCAGGGTCCAGGGAAAAATACCCGACACACGAGCGTAAAGTGGCAATTCTTCGTTCGGGAGAATTGGCTGTAGTGGGCGACAGTCTTAAAACCTGACGTCAGATAAATACACAATCGTCCAGGTAGCGGTAGCAAAACACTCTGGAAAAACGGCTGGCTGGCTGGCTAGCAGGAGTCGATCTATGTTCCACAAAATGGCTCTAACGAAACACTGTTCCTGGTTGAAGAATCCGGCGTCGAAAACCCTCTCCTCAGGCATGTCGTTCTTTTCGTCTCGTGAAAAATTCACTTTCGCTCGAGGAACCTGTTGAGAAAGCTGAAGCAAAGTTTATCACATGCTTCGCACTGCATTCGCTTGTTGCAATTCGTAGCAGTTCATTTTGCGCTGGCGAACGTGACTTCGTTGAAACCTTAAAGTTCTTAGCCACACTGATAGCACGGGCGACACTCGCTTTGCTGGGCGAAAAATTCTCATTCGTATTTTTCATCGGCTCGAGTTCATAAATCAGAAGTGAAACTCCCGCCGACGCTCACGCTCTGCATCTTTGCGCATTCTCTTGCGCCACCAGCAGAACTTCCACCCACGTATCTTCCTGCTTCCTGTTAAATCTTCCAATATGCTGGAGATAAGCGGCATATTGCCCACAGATGGAGTTAGAATACAGCCAACATTATTTTCTAGCAGAGATCGTCTGCTAGAGATATTGGCCTCTAAACTCACACCTGTCGCAGTATTTTGTGACACCTTCTGGACGATCATCCTTTGGAGTCACAAATTGTTCTTTAAGCGAATCAGCAATAAGCTGTGCTTTGTCTAGGTCATTAATTATAAAATGTCCATTAGTGTCTAAAAGTAGTGGTATGTTCATGGCCTTTTTGTTTTGTAAGGCTCGAATCATGCACCAGATAGAATTGTCCTGGGTTGACAAACCCTTCACCTTCTCATTCCATCTCTCGTTACGAAGTTTATTTACTTCCTCATGTACTCTTCTCGTAAGTCGATTATATTTGGTTTTAAGCCAAGCCTCTCGTGTTTGGTGCCATTGCCTCCTTACCCTGTTTCGTTGGTCTATTAGATATTTGATTGCTGGAGTAAGATCGAGATGATCAGGTCGTTTCACGTCTACTGGAGAAGCACAAGCATTGATGGCATCAGTAATACGTGTAGTGGCCCTTTTAACATTTATGTCTATCTCCTCCGTGCCATGCACGTCATTGAGTAGATTACTGTCATTTTTGAGAAGATCTCTGAAAAGTTTCCAATCTTGTTTAAACCCCATTTGTTTTCTGAAGTCAATATTTACATTTTCAAAATTCAGTGCGACCGGTTTATGATCTGGAGATAAATCATCAACAGTAAAAATATCGAATGGTTTATAGAAGCCTTTCAGCAACACAATATCAAGGACATCACTTGTAGGTGAGTGGTCACAGTAATATGTGTCGTTTTACAGGACCTATCGCAATGATATCAGTTTTGCTCTGTATATATCCATGTAATATGACACCTTTCTGATTATGACGTTTGGAGTTCCACTGTGAGTGCTTAGCATTCAAGTCCCCCGCCATTACCATTGGGATATTCCCAGAGAATAGCTCGTCGAGCTCATTAACATCGATTTTATGCTTGGGAGAGTTGTAAAGAGCCACGAATTTTACATCGCCAACAGTAGTATCTGTGATAATAACAGAAGCAACTTCCATTCCTATTTTCAACCGAATGAGGTCTTCTCGATGCTGAATGCCTTTTTTAACGATAATTGCTGCACCTCCAGATGAGACCTTCACATTGGGAGTAACAATTCTATCTTTGCGATAGACACAGTAGCCTGGGATTCTGAAGTCTTGGCCTGGCTTTAGATGTGTCTCACAAACAAATGCCACGTCTATATCCCATTTAATCAAATAGTTATAAAACTCAATACGCCTCCGAGGAATTCCCCTGGTGTTCCATATGACGCAACGAAGCTTACCTCTGTTAATAATAGTATCCTTTATCCTTTATATATAGTCGTCCTTAAGTACTCCATTCATAACTTTAGGATAATTCTCTAATATTCTTTGCTTCATAGGTTCGTCTACGTCGAGTATCATATTAGCTAGAAGAATAAAAGAGGTCAGAGAAGATATGATAGTAAATGGTTTATTATGCCTTACGCATTTCGGCATTACGCCATCATCGGAGGCTACTAGACTATAAAGCATCAAGCTTTTAGAGAATTATCCTTTTTTGGTTTGATAAAGGATAGTCTCTATCCGAAACGTCAGCTTTTTATTTTGATTTTATTTATTAATTGTAATTTTTTATTTTTTATCAATTATTATTTATTTATTTTTTAATTAATAACTTTTATTGTATTCCAGGGTTTTTGTGTCTCGTCCTTCTCTCATCCATCTATCGTTTAAAAGATGGAATTTTGTTCTGAGATCGCGAACGTTTTGATAATATAATCTTAATTTAAGAGTTTCAAAAGAGGGTTTTTGATATAGCTGAATCATCATTTATGTTCCGTTAGATTCTGTCGAATCGAGAAGATCAACCTAGGAGCGGTCAGAGAATCTCCGTTTAGTGACGATTTAAGAGTTGCGGTATCTTCTGCACCAGTGATTATTTGGTCGTTATACAGCCTACCAAAAAATAAGGAGATGAACGTTCCGCTTGGCCAAGCTGAAAGCGAAAATTTATTTATTTATTTATTTTTTTTGAGAATAAAACATTAATTTATTTATTATTATATAAGAGTAGGAGTTGTAATAATAATAATTAATTAAAAATGTGAACTCCAATTTAATTAGAATAAATAAAAACAAATAAATAAATAATAAAAACACTTGAAAAAGGTCACCCGATGTGGAGAAATACAAAGTTGACGTGGACGAAACACTGATGAAACGAAGGTCTTGTGGAGCTTATGTAGACAAAATACATAAATGAAAAATTAATTACACAATAAAAAATTCTATATTGGCTAAACAAATATTAGAAAAAACAAAACTTGATAATAATGACAAAATTTTTACAATAGACATAACAGCTATGTATGACAACATTCCAATAAAACCAACACTAGACATCATAAAAAAAAGAATTAAAAACAAAATTATCTTACACCAAA
Source organism: Rhysida immarginata (assembly GCA_023313115.1). Lineage (NCBI taxonomy): Eukaryota > Metazoa > Arthropoda > Chilopoda > Scolopendromorpha > Scolopendridae > Rhysida > Rhysida immarginata. The sequence goes on from JAHWFO010084014.1 coordinate 952,317, forward strand.
ATATTAAAAATCATACAGACCATTAATCTATGTTTTACAATTAATCAATTCAAATTCAATGACAAAATATATTCTCAACCCTTTGGCTTAACACGAATAAAAAAACATGAAAGAGCACTTAAAAACAAGGATAAAAATAATCATCTTGTTAACCACTGTATTAGCCAAAGTCATAATCCAGATTGGAACAAAGTCAAAATCATTGGTAAAGAAATAAATTACAAAAAAAAGACTAATAAAAGAAACCATCAACATTATTTCGAATGAAAACAATTCTGTCATACCATCTATAGAAATTAATAATAAATGGAAATTACTACTGAAAAAATAAAAAATTAAAACACATAACCTAGACTATGATACAGGGTTTTTATAATGAAAGTTCCATTTTGACATGGCCATAAAAAAAACTACTGGACCAAAAGCTATAATACTTGGTAATATTATACAAGAGGGCATGGGGAAAAAAACACCCACAGGTGTAACCTGCTTTCAGTAAATAGTGGAGGCCACATTCAACATGTAACTAATTTTAGTAACGATTAAAGACTTGTTAACCTGTGTCTTCGTGTCTAATTTCGTATACGAATATTGCATAGAGCGCCATTTCATGCAGGTGGTGACCCTTTGAACTAATTTTTTTTTGGTGGGTATGAACTTCCCATGCCCTCTTGTATAATATTACCAAGTATTATACGAGGCACATCCAGAAAGTAAGTTTCCCGATGTTTTCCCCTTTAAAGTAAACGTAATTAGCCGTGTCAATTGCGCATGCATAACAGATCTATGACGTATCAATCATATGCCAGCCGGACAGGTCCTGACTAGTGCCATTGGTAGCAATGGTCCGAAATGGAAGCACTTATTTCTTCTCCCGCCGCCTGTGAGGTTCGGTCGGTGATAAAGCTCTTGAATGCAGAAAGCATTGCGCCAATTGAAATTCATTGTCAGCTCTGTCAGTTCTATGGGCCGAACATCATGAGTAAGCAGATGGTGCGTCGCTGGTGTAGGCAGTTTTCCGAAGGTCGTCAAAGTGTCCATGATGAAGAGCGCACAGCAGCTGTTTTGAAGGAATTAGGCTGAGAATTGTTTGATCATCCATCCTACAGCCCTGATCTTGCTCCCAGCGATTTTCACGTTTTCTTGCACCTCAAGAAATTCCTGTCCTCCGGTGAGCGTTTTGGCAACGACGAAGAGCTGAAGACGTCTGTCACACGCTGGTTCCTTTCACATACAAAAGTTGATCCCACGATACGACAAGTGTCTCAATTCTGGTGGTGGCTATGATGAAAAATAGCTGAAACATTGCTGTACTTGTTGCCAATAAATATGTTCCTGTAAGTGGGAGTTCTTTTTTTTTTTAAATACGGAAACTTACTTTCTGGATGCGCCTCGTGGCTTTTGGTCCAGTAGATTTTTTTTATGGCCATGTCAAAATGGAACTTTAATTATAAAAACCCTGTACTTCCCTTGCTCTCAACAATCCAATACAACAATTAAATAATAACAATATCTCCTCAATTTTATTATCATACATTGTTTTTGATTTCATTGTTTTATTATGTTTTTAACGGAAATTTCATTCAAAAAATTGTACAAACTGAAGATGGGATAAAAACCCGAAAACGAATTCGGATTGAAGATGGCGGCCCTTTCAGTCACGCTTTTTCGCTCTTGAGTCTATAATTAAAAGTTGCCTGAATTAAAGTTGCTCTTGCTTCCTGCTCTCTCGCTTTCTCATACGTTGCCATTAAAACTAGTGTCACATGTATTAATGAGCAAATTATGAGTAGCGCAGTGGAATAATAATATCATGCAACAGCGCACAATATAGTATAAATAAAGATAAAGTTTATTGAAAATAAGCATATTATTGCAGACAAAGAGGAGTCAAATGAGCACCTCCTTGCAAAAACAAAATTAAGAAAAACGAATCACAAAAATACAAATAAATAGATGATTAATGTGAATACAAATATATATATTAAAACCTTACGCGCACCTCAGTGCAAAATAACCTAAGTTTAACAAACAAGCATACAAATTAAACCTATGCTTCAAGGTACACTTATTCTACCAATAAAATGCATCATAGGCCTAAACGTAGGCCCTTACGTTACAATTCAGCTAGTAACCTAACTAAAGCTTACAAGCTAAACAAAAGCATACGACAATTAATGTCTTAATGTTCAAAAGCTGTAATCACTAAATTCTCCCAAAAGTAAATTACATCCAAGGCTCTGACGTAAGTCTTTACAATTACAGTTAAACTTGTAACCTAACTAAAGCTCACAAGTTAAACAACTGAATACGACAATTGATGTCAACACAGTAATTACCAAAATCACCTAAAAGTAAATTACAACAAAGGCTCTAATGTAGCCTTTACAATTATCATAAAGTCAGTTAACCTCAAACAAAGCTTAAGAGCTAAAACTAAAGCACCCAAAGCTACAAGAATAAATGACTCAAAAGATAAATACAATATAATAAAAACCAAGCAGCCGAACTGCTAAACTTAAGAGCTAACAAAGCTTAAGAGCTAAAGTCTAATAGCCGGAAAATTTTATAGCTTAAAACAAAACATTGGATATAAGCTAACTAGGAATACAGCAAGTTAACTGGGTCGGCCTTAAAAACCCATTACCTAGGAACGAACCTCTCAGTTAACAAAAACATATCTTGAATAACAATACAGCAAATAAGGCTTTAAAACTAAATGCATGTATTGAAACACAAAGCAAATGCACAAAAATACAACAACAGATTACATAACTTTTGCAGCGTACACAAGAGCAAACAAAAGCTCGAAACGGCGCACTCGCGAAAGTTAACTGTCCAAACAATAGTAACAAGTATTTGACGGATAAATTTAGTTGAAAAGTCACAAAAGGTAAAGTTCCAAGTCCGGGAAAGTCCAACAATAAATAGTAACACTAACGTAAAGAATACAAATGAGTTACATGTTACGAGATAATCTTTTCACAAAATTTGACGCGAGGTCACAAGAGAAACCTTTCTCTTAGGGTTTTAAAAAGACGAAGCCGAAGGCGCTCCCGAAGTAAGCCGACATGCCTCCGGGCCAAAAGCTGCACACTTGCGTGTTAAACTGCAATTTATGGCGACTTAGCTCGGGGAAAGAACTTCGGACTATATCGGCCATAAGGCCTATGGAAAATGATACACTCACCAATGAGTATAGCTGATAGGCGGCCGTAACCTTTAGCTCCCGAGGTACTACGTAGATCAACGTGGATTCACCTCTATTAACCTGCGACGGAACGCAATTTGTTGCGTATACATTCTCCGCCAAAGATGCTTCTCGGCACGGCCCGGAATCAACGACGAGGCACTCGCCACCTCCGTAGTCGTCTCCGTAGCAATCACTCGAGAACGAGCCTTCTCCTCCGGCGAAGACAAAACCAGACCGTCTCGAAGTCTTCCGTCGTTCGCATCCCGGAGTCCCTTTTTGCTCCGTCCTCGCTCGGTAGCCGCTAAATTCCTTCTACCGCTCCGTCGATGACCCCTCGACGAGCTCGCAGTCGAGAGGCTTGCTCCTTCCTCATTGGCTGCCGCGAGCTGATGCTGATCATGACGTGGTCGAAGACGATTTCGCTTTCGCTCTGTATTGATGAATACTCTGGAGCGAAAACGATGAACTATGCCATCGGAATTATTAAAATTCCGTGACAACTAGTCTACAAAAGGTGATTTTATCTTATGGCTGCCTTCTCTTGATTTTAAAAACAATATTCTTCTAATCATTTCGAACAATTGCTGCTCTACGCTTTCGCTCCCTCTATTGGAAGACGCGATGGGGGACCCCGCCCTATGCGCGCGTCCGGCGTTCTTACTTCCGCGGGGAGGGCGGAAATGGATTATGAACTAGATGTGGAGGGGTGGAAGGAAGTATGCCCCTCTCCTCCGGGGAAGAAGCGGCATAACGCTCAGTGCAACCCCACTCTGATTCCAAAACCTGCCTGCTCTAGATACCCTCACTTCTAAATCGATCTCCAGAAAGGAGAAGAAAAAGAAAGGTAATAAGATTGAAGAAAAAAAGTGCCATAACTCAAAATAAAGCATCTCTGCCAGCCTCTGATGCTATTCTCTCTGCTGGTCTTGGCTCTTCTGGTGTTAATACAACGCCTATGTCCCCCAAGTTTAAGTCATGCATTAATCAAGGTGACACCATTGTGGATCAGCTGAGCTCAGCGGCTCGCCCTTGCTGCTGGTCTCGGTGTCTCGATCGGCTGGGAACCCTCAAGCAAGTGACTCTCCCGATCCTGCAAAGGCCACGCTACGGCCCCAGATGAGATCGCTTCTCCAGGTCTCCTTAGATCCATGATTGTCTCCCTCACTGGGAAATCTTCCAATGTCCCCAAGCTTAGCTTTGACAAATTCTTGGCCAAGTTCCTCAATTTATCACATACAGCCGCTTGTGCTAAGTTTACAGACATAGGTGTTTACACCCTCTCGTACGAAGTTCCAAAATTCTTGACAACCTGAGCTAGATACATATACGGCATCCGTCAGTCAGTCACGCTACAAGAAATTCAAGAGCTTTCTGGTCAAGGTGCTCATATCTCTGACATTAGAAAATTTCCTCCACCCTACCCTGGAGCCCACTACGGGAAGCTTCTGTTATTTTTCAATCTTCCGGTCCCGCCAGCAGAGCTCAAATTTGAACACGAAGTTTCCCGATTTCTCGTCCTCCACCCAGGCCAATGCATTGCGCCCAGTGTCACAAGCTGGGCCACACAAAAGCCAGATGTAAGGATAAGGCCACATGTTCCAAATGTTTGTCGCCAGCTCACATTCGAGACAACTGCTCATCATCATCTTTTGAGTTTTGAGCCAACTGTGCAGGGAGCCACTTGTCGCATTATAGAGGGTGCAGCTTCTACGGATATGAATCCATTATTAGAGCAAAGATGGTTTCCCTCTATCTTTCATATAATGAGGCAAAGAGGCTGGCTGATATGGAGCTAGGTGACCTGGTGCCGGGCCATAGCTCTTATGCCTCTACCGCTGCCCCCAAGCCGGTGCCTGTGATGGTGACGCCAAAAAGGCCAGCCCCCCAGCTCCTAGTCGATCGTTTCGAGACCCCCCTTCCTGAAAGGGTAAACAGAGTTAACAGCGACACGTGTATTACCTGCTCCACATGTGGCAAAGACGATTTACCCTCAAATTTTTCTCAGCATTCTTCGGTACATCCTCTCTCTTTGCCAGAAGACTCTTCATTACTCCGGGTACAATGGTCCTAGCTTTCCCCTTTTTCTGTAGAGCAGCAGACAACTGTAAATACCAGCGTGGAGCAGGTGCCAACGGCTGATTCCCTGGAAGCCCCCAGCAAGCTAACGCTGATGGGCAATCACACAGCAGATCAATTAATTGGCAATTGTTTAAAGCTTTTTATCATGACTCTAATGGAGACTCACAAACAAGGTGACCCGTCCCTGATAGAAGAAGTTCTCAAGCTCATGGGCACCAGGATGGCTGGCTCTTCTTATGGCTTTCTGATACGGCTTCATGGTGGCCAGGCGCCCTATCCTTCCACGCCTGCGATGGCATCGAACATCCGCAGTAAACCTATTACCATCACGCATTGGAACGTCAGAGGGCTTATGTCCAATTGGGAAGACGTTGCCCTCTTAAGGAAAAGAACTGACATATTAACATTATGCGAGACCTTCTTGAGTGCTGATGCGACTGTCAATTTTAAGAACTCTCACACTTACGTTTAATAATAGAGCCAAGTATGGAGGTGGCAATTTAGTTGCCATCGACCCCAAAATCCCGCATTACTTAAACTAGGCATCACATGTGGACGATGTTGCCATTATTGACGCTGTGATCTATTACCTCGACACGTGGCTTCTCATTTCTGTGTATATGTTCCTGGCTTCCTCAAGAAACAGAAGTGGAGCTCCATAGTCAGCTCCTTTACTCCCCCATTCATTGCCATCGGAGACCTGAACGCAAAAAGCCTTGCCTGGGGCTGCTCGAGCTACAACCTCAACGGTCGGTACTTGGAGGAGTTTCAGTTTCAATTTGGCTTTTCTGTTCCTATATACCTCTGAACACACTTTCCAGCCTTCTCGGGCTGACTAGCCCACTGCTAATCTGTATTTGGCCCTTGTGTCTTGTAACTGCCCCTTCCGCTCCCACTTCATCACATCACTAGGCGCTTACGGGAGCGACCACCAGCCCGTTCGCCTGTGTATATCTCCGAACTGTAGCCTTTCCTCTCTTGGTCATTCTCCTCGAGTGGCTTGTGCTCGTCCCTGCACTGCTCTTCCGCGGGTGACTCTGGACCTGCCTATTCTTGGCCCACATCGTGCTACAGACATCATTGAACTTTTACAAGTTTTCCAAGCGAAATCATCAAAGAAGGATGCTAGAAGCACCCCCTCCCAGAAACCCTGCTGGTAGGATTCGAAGTGTGCTGAGGCAGCCTGGACCAGGAATAAAGCTAAAAGAATCTTTCAAAAATGCAGATTGCTGGATTGCATTCAAAAAAGCCAAAGCATTCTGTAAAAAAGCCCTAAAGAAGCGGAGGAGGTCTTTTTGGGCTAGTCAGATTAGGAGCAGTCGCCCGGGGAGTGTCTGGAAAACCTTAAAACTTTTTTAGGGGCGCTCCCCCCCCCCTCGTATTCCACTCGTGAAAATCAGCGGCGATGTCTTCCTGAACCCTGAGCAGTCAGCCAGAGACATTATTCCAAGCACCCTTCACCCACTTATTGTCTTCCTAGTGAAATCTCAATTTGGGAGCAGCCAATTTCAGTGTCAGCTCTGGTATCAGTCTTTAAGTCCAGCCGTTCTGCTCCGGGCCCGGACGGCCTAGTCAACTGCACCTTCAAGAAGCTGAGCGAGGGCCAAAAAGGACTCCTTTTGGCAGCAATCAACGCCTCACGGGCTACCGCTATTATTCCTTAGAAGTGAAAAGATACATTAATCCATCCTGTGCTAAAGCCTGGTAAACCATCCGAGGACCCCTCCAGCTACAGTACGCAAGTGTCTTGCAACTCGCTCGCCAACTGGGGACTGAACAATTCCATCCACTTCTCTCCAGAAAAGACAGTTATGTGTTTCGTGAAATCTGGCCCTCCTCCCCCCTTGGCTATCTATTTACAAGATGTTTGTCTTCCGTTCAGACGCTGTCACAGGTTTTTGGGGTTCTCTATTGATGACAAGTTTAATTGGCGAGACCATATTCGATCTATGAAGAGTAAGCTGGAAAAAAATTTGGCTCGAGTAAAATTGGTAGTAAAAGCCAAGTGGGCCCCTCTTGGGGTAAATCCTCCTCCAAGTAATGAAACCAAGAAATGAAATTGACAGAGACTTTACAGTACAATAGAGGGAGAACAGAGTTTCCGACTAGTTTCGCCATTTTTTCCCGGCTTTATCAAGAATACTAGCAAAGGTACCCGGCGTTGCCCGGGATAATTACACTTGGATGTATACAGAACAATCTCAAAAAATTAAATTAAATTTTGCAATATCTTAAAAATAAACACATGAAAATGCTTAGAATTAATACAGTAAAAATTCTTAATGAAAATTCGAAAAAAATCTTCTTAAAGGCTCACAATGGCTGGACCTCTCCAAGGATGCCACTGCTAGTCTAAATAATTTCTTACTCACATAATCTTACTTCAGATGTATACTTAGTGTTGTTGTAATTTCCACTCTTGTCTCGATGTGTTGAAGCAAAACTTGGCCATTCATCACTTTGTGCAGTCTAGCGGTCGCCGATTCTTCTATTTACTTGCTTCCCATTTGCTCAATACATCACGGAGCTAAAGGAGTGCTTCTTCTGTCGTCTTTCCACTCTTTCTCAATAGTCTGCTAACTCTCCATTATCTCCAGTTACTGATCATTTTTAAAGATTTTCAAGAAATTGTTAAGTACTAAGAACTCTCTTTTCTAAGAAAAGCCTGAATAACAGGAATTCTATGCATTGTTACAAATTGAAACTTATCCATATTACATCATCATTTTATGTTCATTGTTATAATTCTTGGAAAGATTGCTTTAACATTACATCATCATTCTGTGCTCATTGTTATTGGTGAATTGCGCGTTGATACCATTGTTGATGCGAATACAATGGGCCTATTGTTGCACAAACTTTGCCTTGCATTGTTGGTCATGAGATATATATTGTTGGTTCATGCAGTGTGTTTGTGAATCGCGTGCTGATACCATTGTTGATACTTATTGTTGTACCAACTTTGCCTTGCATTGTTGGTCATGAGATATTTCTCATTGATATGCCTTGCCATAACCATGAATATAGATTTTTTATCGATATTTATTATTTTTCCGAAATCTGAGGTAGACAGTGACCTTCCTCATGCTTTGAAGGTCATGTATGCGAAATTTTATCAAGATCGGAATAAAACTGTAGATTTGTATAAAAAACGTACAGACCGACCCACCCACGACAATCGACAATCGAACAGTGAAGTGTACATTCGTTAGGATGGGACGAAAGCAGCGCTTTCACAAAGCTCATCCAACCAGAATAAACTCCAAAGGAAATACACTGAGGTAGTCAAGAAGCCTAACCAACCCAAGCGGTCATCCATATTATACAAAAAAGAAAATAAGATTGACGATTGTCAGAAACAAAAAAACAAACGAAATAAAAAATACAAGGAGAAATATGATTATCACATCTTCCAGTAGTCTGGGAAAGAGACGTTGCTAATATCTTCAAAATTGATGTCAAGAACGTGCCTCGGTTTACGATACTTCGTATGCCAGTTCATATTCATTGAGTTCTCCAGTATCCCTTTCACAAGCTTATTGTCGTGAGTCTTCATCTTCTGTATCATAATCAAAAGGAGATCCTGTATAAACTTACCGATATGGGCCATGTTTAAATCGAGGTGGATGGATTGGTTTTTCACCGTCCTTCTGTCCATCTGGGCAATGGTCCTCAGGGTAACATTCTGGAATGACTGTAGTTCACTCCATCTGCTTTTACAGATAGTCACCCACGCAGGCATGCCATAGAGGAGTATGGTCCGGATAATCGATTTGTACAGAAGTAGCTTGTTGTCAATGCTGAGGGCGCTGTTGCGACCCATAAGAGCTATGATACTGTACTTAGCCCTCTTCGCTTTGTTCAGAGCATAGGACATATGCTGGTTCCATGAGAGTCTTGAGTCAATGATAACTCCCAGATACTTGTAGTTGTCCACCCAGTCCAGTTTCTTATTAAACAGAACAAGAGAATCTGGGGGATGCTTGAGCTTCCTATTGAGGTACAAAGCCTTGCACTTTCCGACGTTAAGGTTCAACTTCCAGCAGTTAAACCAGTCTTCGAACTACTTCAAGGCGCACTGCAGCCGAGTGATAACGTGAGCCGGCTGGTGTGCCCATGTCATAATGGCAGTGTCATCCGCATAAAAATACAGATTACAATTAACGGGTTTTGGGAAATCATGTACAAAGTAATTAAATAGCATAGGCCCGAGGACAGAACCCTGAGGGACACCGGCCTTTACAACACGGGGTGTAGAAAGATATTTTCCAACTTTGGCTTGATAGGATCTGCCGTCAAGAAAAGATTTCACCATCAAGATCAAATCGGCAGGGAACCCGTCTCTGATCATTTTGTAGACAAGGCCCTCATGCCACACTTGGTCAAAAGCTTTACTGACATCGAGAAATACCACCCCACAGTACCTGGATAGGTTCAGGGGGGTGCTCAGATCTTCAACGAGCCTCCATATCTGCATCGGACAAGAGCGGGCAGCACGAAAGCCAAACTGCTCTTCCCGTAAAAGGTCATTTGCTAGACAGTGATGTTGGAATCTGACAAGGATCGTTCTCTCCAACACCTTGGACATCGAGGGTAGCAAGCTAATAGGTCGGTAGCTCGCGGGAATTGCAGAATTTTGCCCCTGCTTTGGGATACTCAACACAATAGATTTCTTCCAAGCCACAGGGAAGTAAGAAAATTTCCAGCAGTCGCTAATGATATTGGTGAGAAATTCAATAAAGTTCTTTGGGAAATTCATAAGGGCGTTATTACTCACCTTGTCTTTTCCTGGAGCCTTCTTCTTTTTCAGTTTATTTATGATGTTGGCGATCTCACCAGCTTCGATGTTGTACTTCGTAAAATGCTTCGGGACTTCATCAAAGTTGAAAATACCTTCTTCCACACGCTGAGACATGATTTGGCTCTCGGGCTCATCGTTGGTGGGAGTAACAAACTGCATTTCCAGTGAATCTGCAATGACTTCGGCCTTGTCCTGATCAGTTTGCACATAGTTACCTTGTGGTGTACGGAGTGGAGGAAGCATAACATTCTTCTTCTTCTGTAAAGCTGTAACCATACTCCAAATGGAATTGTCGCGAGCCGACAAGCTTTTGAGTTTTTCATTCCATCTAGCGTCGCGAAGCTCTTTTATCTCCTCTTGAACTAACCTGTTGTACTTGGTTTTGAGCCAAGGTTCACGATAGCGTTGCCAAAGTCTACGGGTCCTGTTCCTTTCAGCAATTAGGCGTTGGATTCGATGAGAAGGTTTATTCTCTGATGGATACTTACTGACTTCTATGGCACTGTTAATACATCTGGTGATGTCATCAACAAGTTGATCGATGTCCTCTGTACAGTAAGCAACGTCGGGATGGTAGTCATAGTCCTTAAGAATATCTTTGTAGAGCTTCCAGTCTTGATGATGTATCAGTTCCTCTCGGAAATTTATGTCGACATTGTCAAAGTTCAACGCCACAGGCTTGTGGTCAGAAGAAAGGTCATCAATCGTGAAGATGTTGTACGGTTTGAAGAAACCCTTCAAGAGCGAGATGTCCAAAACGTCGCTACTAGGGGAGTGGTCGCAGTAGTACGTGTCCTCCACAGGTCCAGCAGCGATGATATCATCTCTACCTCGTATGTACCTATAGAGAATCATGCCGTTGTAATTCTGTGTTCTGGAGTTCCAGCTTGGGTGTTTGGCATTTAGGTCACCAGCTAGGACGACTGGAGTGTCACCACTGAAGAGTTCATCAAGCTCACTAATGTCAAGATAATGTTTAGGTGAATTGTAGAGCACCACGAACTTCACTTCACCATAGGAGCCGTCATTGATAATGATGGAGGCCGATTCCATACCTGCATAAGACTTGGAGACTAATTACTGGTGTTGAATTCCCTTCTTAATGATGATCGCAGCGCCCCCAGAAGCACATCTTGCAGCATTTGAAGCCATTCGATCCTTACGTACACACAATAGCCATGTAGCTTGAAGCCTTGGCTTGGTTTGAGATGAGTTTCACACAGGAAAGCAACGTCGATTTCTTGCTTTAACAGAAAATTGTGAAACTCGATACGCTTTCGGGGAATGCCCCTAGCGTTCCATATCACGCACCGAAGTTCACCTTTGTTGATTACAGTATAACGTTGTGCAGCCATACTAAAATTAGTTGGTCGTAAGGAGCCCACTCAACTGTGAGTAACTTTTGCCTAGATTAGAAAACAGATTAAAGATACGTCCTAATTGCTTATACATACCTGGTAGGTCGTTGATGTTGAGGCCTTTATCTTCCGGCGTAGACACAGTGGCAGCATAGGATTTGCCTGCTGACACTTTAGAACTAGACATCCTTTGAACCTGGGGGTACTTTGGACATTTCGTGTAGCTTGATGTGTGCTGTCCACCACATCTGATGCACTTTGGGGGGTCTTGTCCTTTGATCTTGGGGCAATCTCTTGACTGGTGCCCCTCAGCACATTTATTACAACGAGGATCTTCCGTGCAGCCCATGGATACGTGTCCGAAGCGCAGGCAGTTGTAACACTGTAGTGGCTTCTTGTTCCCTCGAAAGGCCTCCACTGAAACTGCCAGCGGCCCAATACGTGTTACGTTTTTCAATGATTGGTTGTGTTCGGTGTTCGGGAGTAGAACCAAAACCATTGGCATATCAATGGATCCTTTGGCTTTTCTCAATCGAATAACTTTTTCCGGGAAGTAGTTGGTTCTTTTTAGGTCTTCTTGGAAGTCATCGAGGTCATACGTAACATCCACATTACTAATTACGTATTTCAAGACCTTCTCCGACTTCAGTTGATGATGCTGAATTTTTAAAATATTATCAGACTTAATTCCAGAGACTAACCTGTTGTGCGTTTCTTCGTCTTCACATTTAACTTGAACTTTGTACTTTCTTCGGCGGTACATATACTAAAATTGGAACGATACAGAGAAGATTAGCATGGCTCCTGCGCAGATATAAAGGGTAACCCGTACTATATACGGTTTTCCCATTGGCTTGAGCGGCTACTGGGTGCGTCGGCAGGTGGCGGATAGCCGAATATCCTAGGCTGATTACAACTGAGGACATCCCCGAATATCCTATAAGGGGACGCAGACCAACTCCCGAACCCAAGGTGTTATGCGACCCGTGCTGAAGGGTGAATGGCACTTCGGTTATAGTGTCTTTAACGGAGCCTCCTGTCTATCTGGCGACACTCAGGAGTATTTAGCGTAATCCCGGTATTCAGGCACCCCCAGGATGGACCGTCGTTGGGTCACGGTCTTCCAGGCAGAGATGTTAGCTATTATCTACTATCTACAGATATGTATAGATAAACTCTACATTAGTTGGAAAATCTTCATACTCAGTGACAGTCAGGTGCTCTTAGGGCTTTAAAATCTTCCAAGATAGCTTCTAAAATTACCTTGGAATGTCGTCAACTCCTGCGGGTTCTGGCTCTCCAAAATAACGTTACGTTACTATGGGTGCCAGGCAATAAAGGTATAGTTGGAAATGAGGTTGCTAATAACTTAGCAAAACAAGGTGGCAGATCGGCACCTATTGGTCCCGAACCTTTCTGCGGTATTTCTAAACAAACTGCAATTAGTGAGATTAATAACATCTCTTATCAAAGGTGGGAACAGACCACCGATCAGAAACATGCTAGATTCATGATTAAGAAACCTACTCAGAACATTCACCGAGATCCAGTGGGTAGTCTAACTCGCTTTCTTAGCGAGTCTGGATTCCTATAGGCTTCTTGGGTTCACTGGGTTTTGGCGCAAAATTCCTTCGTAGGAATAGGTGCCTAGGTGGTCTCTGGTTCTTTTACCATTGATTAACCTACCCGCTCTTATAAGATATAAGATAATCGATATAAGATATAACCCGTACTAACATTCTCCTTCTCCCAGACCCCTCCTGTAAAGCCCCCCCCCCCACCCCCACTTTTGATCATTCGATCGCGTAAACTGTACTGTGATTCTTCTTCGCGCCCCTACTGTCGTAATGGTCTACAGATCATGTGGAGCACGTTTTCTAGGCGTCACCTTCTCTCAAGAGTTATGAGGAACTTTCTGATGAACTATCCCCTTTTGGAGAGTTCTTCTCTTCAATTTTGACTTAATATAGTTACCCCGCTAATATTAAAGAATTCAGGAATAATAAGATTTCAATTCGTATTTGTAACTTGGCAATTCCCATAGGCGTTGAAACTTGATCTGTTTAATTTATGTTAATTGTTCCCCATCTAATCACAATAGTAATATGAAGATGATAGTTAAGACTTGCCAGATGTATATTCCACGTTTGTTACTTCAAACTCCTACTAGTAGAATAATCTTCTATATATATAAAAATGAATTGCTATTCATTAGTCTCGCAAAAATTCAAAAACGGCTTGACAGATTTGAATAATTTTTTTATTTGTTTTTTTCCCTCTAATACAGGGGTGGTTTAAAACAAATAAGAATAAGGAAAACCAACCCCTAAGGGGGGGGGAGGGGGATAGAAAATTTGTTAATACATTAACTGCTGTTGCATTGTATACTTAACACATTTACTGGTGTGGCACTACATAATTAACCATATTAACCTCTTTTAGGGAGGGGAGTAAAAAATTGTAGAGTGTGCTATCCATGTAGCGTGATATCTCCACTATGACCTACCTAAAACCTTCCCAGGGTCCATCGGAATTACCATGAAAAATTTCATCAAGATTGGTCTAGCCATTTTGAGATGCATAACGAACAGATGGGTCCATGTGTGTTTCTTTTTTATATAAATCTATAGTTTAATTCCAATCTTGATGAAATTTGCAAATTTGATCTTCAAAGCAAGAAGAAGGTCACTGTCTACATTAAATTTCGAAAAAATAATATTTATCGATAATAATTCATGGATTTAAATTCAAATTATGGACCAAAAATATATATCTCCTGACGAACAATGCAATGTAAAGTTTGTGCAACAATAGACTGCTCTGTTTGTTTCAACAGTAGTGATAGCAACACAGAATTCTAAAAATGATATGGCATTAAATACAAAAATTGGAGAGGAAAATTGAGGAAAATTGTAGGCCTATTGTATTATTTCTGGATTTGCGAAAGGCTTTTGATTCTGTAAATCATTTTATTTTACTTTCTAAATTATTACAATATGGAATTCGCGGTACGGCTTATGGCTGGTTTGCTTCTTATTTAGAAAATCGAAAACAAGCTGTCCGACTGCATAAAAAATACAGTTCTTGGAGGACTGTATCAACAGGTGTTCCACAGGGTTCAATTTTAGGACCTTTATTATTTTTAATCTATATTAATGACTTACTTTCTCTACCTATTCAAGGTATAATTCAGGCATACGCTGATGATATAGCTCTTATTTATGATAAAAAGGAGTTTTTGAATATCAATCTCATAGAAAATGATTTACGTATGATAAATCGTTGGTTATCTTTAAATGCTTTGACTATAAACGCAGACAAATCTGTTTTTATGCAGTTTCATCTGTACCCTTTTTCTTCTACTTTAAATACTTTTAGAATTCATCAACATGCCTGTGATATGATAAATTGTTCCTGTCCATTATTGAACAAAGTACTTCGGTTTCGTTACCTTGGTGTAATGTTTGACACCAAGATTTGCTGGAAAGAGCATATACAGGCCCTAACTTTAAAATTGAAATATGCTTCTTATATTTTGTATGAAGTTGGGCACTTTGTTCCATCAACTTTTTTATTAACTATTTATTTTACTTTATTTCAATCAAATTTTCAATACTGTGTTTCTATTTGGGGTGGAACTTTTAAAAGTCATCTTACTAATCTAATTAGAATTATTGACAAGACAATTAGATTTCTTTCATCTAAAATTATATTTGCAAAAAATCATATTATTCTTCCTTTTTTGAAATTATATTTTTATTTTCTTGGTTTATATACACTAAAGCAGTCTGAGCAGATGAAGCCTTTTTTACATAGTTATAATACTAGATTTTTAAAAACATATCCTATGTTAATTCCACTTGTTTCTAGAACATCTATAGTCCGTCAACTTTATGTTACAGCTCCGAAATTATATAATCTAATTCCTCTTATTATAAGGCAGTCTTCAAATAAAAATATACAGAAAAAGATGTTAAAAAATGGATTAATGATACAGATAACCTAGAAAACCTTTTATTCTAAAATTTTTAAATTTTTATTTTTAAATTTTTTTTTGATGTTTTGCTTTATCTTTTGCTGCTGATGCGAGTCACTTACTCTTTTGCAGCAATTATTAGTTTCTCATTTTTATCAATATCAAATTTTGCTTTAATTCTGATAGACTTTAAATTTTGATATTATAAAATTTCAATCTGTTGTAAAGTTTTGGACAGATTTCTGTCTATTTGGTAAGTTGTAATTTGAAAATTGTAATTTGAAATTGTAATTGAAATTTGAAATTTATTTATAATTTATAATCTATACTTTATATTTTGATATTGTATTTTTCTAGTAAATAAATTCAATTCAATTCAATTCAATTCAATTCAATTCAATTCAAAATAAACCAGATTCAGCCAATCAAATAGTTATGTATGTAAGACATGTTCATTAAGACATGTAAATGAATCTCAAGACTGATCATTTTGTAAATTTCATTAACAAATATATTTTGAGAACACACGACTTACATGCATAAATCGAGGACCATCCTCTTATAAAATATAATATTCTTCGGGCTTTCTAATTTCCTGACCATAATTTAAAGTTTCGTGTAATGGTAGTCAGCATACAGTTGGAAGGGTCTTCCTCCTCTGAGAATCAGTGAGAAGGCGTCGGAAATTTTAACAATACATATAATTCCTGTCCTTTGTGCTTTTCTTAGAATTGATAGTTGTTAGAATGTAACATTTTCTTGAAAAGCTTTAAAATGAGCAGTAAATGGAAATAATGGAGAGTTAGCAGACTCTTGAGAAACAGTGGAAAGGCGGCAGAGAAAGCAGCCCCTTCACTCGGTGCTCTATCGATTTTTCCAGTACACAGCTTCAACTAAACAAGTGGTGAGTGACCCTGTGCCCGTCGATGCAAATGCGTGAACAGAAAAAACTGCGACTGCCAGATCACATCAAGTGATGAATGCAGCAGTTTTGCTTCAAGACCTCGAGAGCAAAGTGTGAATTGCAACAGTTTACCAATTAGGAAAATTGATGGAAAAAATCCGCGACCTGGGTTCGAACCAGGAACCTCGACTGTCATGGTCGACGCCTCTATCAATTGGGCTATCACAGACACTTGAGCAGCCATGCTGTCACTAAGTGTCGTAAAGACAACCAAGTTGTCAAGAAGGAAAGCCCAATGGGAGGTGGGCACCCGGTTCACAGATCGTGAATTTCTCCTATCCAAACCATCAGAAAGTTTGATGAACACACAATAAGAAATAAAGAAATTAAACTGGAGCTAACACCAAACATTAGGTAAGAACTACTCGGTTGTTTTTAAGACACTTAGTGATAGCATGGCTGTTTAGGTGTCTGCGATAGCCCAATTAGTAGAGGCGTCGACCATGACAGTCGAGGTTCCTGGTTCGAATCCAAGTCGCAGAATTTTCTATCCATTTTTCTAATTAATATCATTTACCTGATGTTTCAAGTTTGCTCCAGTTTAATTTCTTTATTTCCTAACAGTTTATCAATTGTTGGAATTGCAGAATACATAGACACAAACGATCATGTACATCCATCGCCATCCAAGAAGAGAATTTTGGAATTGTTGAATTTTTAGATAAACAAATTAATTTTTAAAGTCAAGTCACACAAAATAGAAGAACTACAGCCATAGCCAGGACTGAAAAAACGTCAGATCAAACTATTGTTTCATTTTCATTCTATTTCCTCCCTATTTCGTAGCCAGACACATTATTCCACACATTGTTTCTCCTGCACTATGGGTAAACTCGCTCAGCTATACACAATATTCCAACAGGAACCGGGGAAAACTGTTACAGGGCCATCCATTAGGAACATTTTAAAAGTTTTTTTTCGATTTTTTTATGAATTTTTACTGTTTTAATGTGTTAATTTTTACTATATATTCCCATTCAGATATTGCAAACTTTCATCAAAAAAGAGCCCGAGCAACGCCGGGTATATCAGCTAGTTTATTAATAAAGGGGATTTATTAACGCTCCTTGGGACTTAGAGTCAATTCTTTCTAGCCACTTAACGATTTTTCAGACAGCTCGTGGGCGGATGGTAAATGGTAATCAGCGAACCAGGCGTAACACGGTGGGCGTTACAGTATGTACGTATGTGACCAATTTTGTGAACTAACTCCTCTGAAACGGCAAATATCAGAACCAATAAAAATTTTACATACTTAGAGGGTTCCTTAAATTGTGCCTTAGCGTATTTATGTTAATTGGGTAAATCTTTTTTGAGATAGTAATTTTTTTCAAATATAATTGGGTTAGAAAAAAATTAAAAAATGGCTGTAGCGTTCAAACCAGCGAACCGAACTGAATAAACATTATATGTACGGACTCCTATCATTAAGGCGAATTTTGTTTTGTAAATGACTTGTTTGGCTGTGAGGAGCCGTTTTGGAGTTATTTACTATGCCCCCCGCGCGGGGGGGCGGGGTGGGATGGTTTTTTTATAAAAACTGATTCAAACTTAGAGTGGTCCTCTGACTATGCATTAACGTATTTTTTATGCAAATGGGCTGAGCCTTTTTAGAGAAATTAATTTTTTTTTATAAGATAAGAAATTGCAAAAGCATTCATTTCAGCCCCCCGAACACAAATACGTTATGAACAGTTCCTCTTTTTGAAAAATTCAATGTTCTTTGTTTCAGTTTCATCAACTCGTAGTAGGCCTGTGCGAATGTTACATTCCGCGATTTCAATTTATTTTTAGTTGACTTAAAATTTATTTATTTATTTATTTATTTATTTATTTATTTATTTATTTATTTAAATTATTTACAGAACAAAAAATACTAAAAAAAGTGTAAGGGTGAAGTTATATTTTTCCTAAGAATTTCTTAATTAAATAAAAACAGTGAATAATAATTAATGTGATTTTATTTAATTGCGAAAATTTTAGGAAATGTAAAACTTCAGCCTTAAACTTTGATTTATTATCTTAAAACTTATATTAACTTAAAAATTGTTATGTTAATTTATAAATTTAAGATTTCAGTGTTTTTTAGTTTACTTAAAAATTAAAAATGTTAAACTTGTCAGAAAATATGATATCAAAGTAAACATTTAAGTTTGTCTTTTCAATGAGTGGGTAAATATTGTTCAGGGCTGTGACCTCCTTAACCTCGCGGGAGTCCTAACCTATAGATAGGTTAAATGACTTCGGGAGAAGAAAGATCGTTGCAGAGCCTGTCAAGTAAAAGAAGTCCTTTGTATGAGCATGTGCTCTGGTGGAATATTCATTGAGAACAATTGCGTTCTTTTTTTGTATAGCATAGTATTTTTTCTTTTCATTAAATTTGATTTTGAAACATGCATCGGACAGGATCCAGTACAAGAAAAAATAAATTGGAAAACCGGAATGGTACAGAGAAAATTGTTTTTTTCAAAAACAGGAAGCCTGAACATGTCGTATTTATTGTGTTTGGGGCAAGGAAACGAATGCTTCTGCCATTTCTTCATTTTTAGTAAAAAAAATTTCTCTAAAAAGGCTTAACCCATTTCCAAAAAAATACGTCAATGCCAATCCCTCGAAATATTAATAAATTAAAAAAAATATATTTGGAAGGGGGGGGGAGTTAATAACTCCAAAAAGGCTCATCACAGCCACACAAGTCATTTACAAAAAAAAATGCCTTACTGAAAGGAGTCCGTACATGTAATGTTTATTGAGTTTGGTTCGCTGGTTTGAACGCTACAGCCATTTTTTAATTTTTAGAAAAAATAATATTGCTAAAAAGGCTTATCCAATTGACATAAAAATTACGCTAAGGCACAAGTTAAAGTACCCTCTAAGCATGTATATTTTTTATTTGGTTCTGCTATTTGCCGTTTCAGAGGAGTTAGCTGCACCAAATTGGACACATACATACATAAACACGGAATTTTATTTTCTTTCAAAATTTCAACATATCTTTCGAATCATGAGTTTTTAAGTCGATTTCAGCAAAAAAAAAAAGAAAAAAAAAATGAACTTCTGAAACGAACACAGGCCTTCACTCTTTGGTAAGCCAAAAAGAGGTTTGAATCTTACCTAAACTACCCTATCAAAAGTCATGGGACAACATCACTTTAATAGAAACTCTCAAAAATATACATATTTAGTATCTTGTTGATCTACATTTTGCTGCTATCACAGTTTCTACTCTCTGGGGCATACTGTCCACAAGATTTTGTTACATTTCGACAGGTAATTTTCGCCATTCTGCCATAAGTGTCTTGGACAGTTCAGTCACGGATTTCGGGTATTCCGCACAAGCGCGCAAGCGACATTCCAACACGTCCCACAGATGTTCGATGGGGTTCAGATCGGCGCTCTGGGTAAGCCAGTCAAGTTCTCGAACCCCCTTTTTCATCAAACCATGTACCTACAGCCCTTGCTTTATGGCAAGGTGCGTTATTGTGCTGAAACAGAAAAGGGCCATTGGCAAAGTGCTGCCAGAGAGATGGGAGTGCTGCGTTGTCCAGAATGTCTTGGTAACGCTCTGCGTTTAGATATCCGTCCACAGAAACGATTGCACCCAACCCATACCATGAAAAGCACCCCCACACAATCACCGACCCTCTGCCGAACTTCACCATGGGCACAACACAGCTTGACAGATAACATTCGCCGGGCGTTCGCCATATCCAAACCCGTCCATTCGATTGCCAGATGGTATAGCGGGACTCATCACTCCATTCAACCATTCGCCATTGATCCAGAGTCCAGTGTCGTCGTTCTAACGGTTTTGCCTGCCAGATGGCACCCGACAATTGTACCTTTGTAAGTCTGAAAGCTCCTTTCTTTGAGACATTCTTACAGCATTCACGCTACCATCATCTCATAATAGCATACTCTCTGTTATGTAGTGCTGGGAATTGCAAAGGAATGTCTCATTTTTATTCAAACCAGAGTTGTCCCATGACTTTTGATAGGGCAGTGCATTTCTCCAATTTGGTTAGTGTGTAAAGACAGAGTAAGCAGTGAACTTATTTTTTTTCTTTTCTTTTATTTTTAATATTTTGTTAGAACAAAGTGAGACGACAATACTGAAGATGTTCAAAACTGTATGCATTTTAAAAATAATTAAATAAAAATTCCGACGGAATATATACACTACTGTTTATAAAAATCGCAACACCCTGATAGAATAGCCCAATCTGCATTAAATTTGGAGCATTTGCATATCATGGGTCAGAAAAGAAACCATTAGATTTTCAGGTCAATACAATGCGTTTTATTGTCACATTAGTATCGGGTGAAACCACCGTGGGATGCAATTACAGCCTCTAAACGTCGTGGCATTGAGTCAAACAAGCTCTGAATAAGGGCCTGGGGAATGTCCTACCATGCTCTGTCTACACGGGTATACAGTTCATCCACAGTTGCTGCTGCAGGAGTCTGACGAGCCAATCGATGAGCAACCCTGTCCCACACATGTTCGATGTGGGACATGTCTGGTGAACGAGCAGGCCAGGGGAACAAGGGCGTCTGATGTGCTTGGAAAAAGGCGAGGACATTTCTGGCCACATGCGGTCGGGCATTGTCTTGCTGGAATACAGTGCCTGGAAGGTTCTGCGGGAAGGGGATGACCTCGGGTTGCACAACTTCCCTGATGTACCGGTCACTGTTCAGATTGCCATGGATTCTGATCAGACGGGAACGGCCATGGTAACTGATTGCACCCCACACCATCACCCCTGGCGTTTGTCCTGAATGACGCTGCAGGATGCATTCGGGAAGGTCGCGCTCGCCACAATGTCTTCTGACTCGTATCCTGCCGTCATGGTGCTGCAAGTTAAACCTTGACTTATCCGAAAACACAACTTGTTGCCATTCAGATTGCCACTGTTGGTGTTGATGGGCCCATTGCAACCTGAGGCGCCGGTGGTTTTGAGTCAAAGAAATCCGCAATGGTACTCGTGCCATCAATCCTCTGGAAATCAAACGGCGTCGTACAGTGCTAGCAGACATTGTCCTGCCTACTGTAGCACCCCACTGTTGTGCTAACACTGTGGAAGTGGCTGTACGATCTGCTACACACATGCGATAGAGGTGTCTGTCATCTCGCGGTGTCGTCGTGCTGGGTCTTCCTGAGCCTGGTCTTCGGTGTGCCCTGTTCTCTTCACTCCACTGCCTCCATGCACGCATAATTTTCGTTGCATTACGTCCTACACGAGCCTCAATGTCACGATACGACCATCCCGCTTCACGCAGACCAATTATGCGTCCTCTTTCAAAGTCTGTCAGCTGTTGATATGGTACCCTTCGTCGTCGTCGAGGCTTGGTGTTCTTTCAAGCAATTAGTCTGAAAATCTAATCATTTATACTCTGACCCATTGTATGCAAATAATGCAAATTGCATATGGATTAGACCATTCCATCAGGGTGTTGCGATTTTTATAAACAGTAGTGTATTTGATTATTTATTTGTTTAAGAATTTCTTACGTATTAATATTTTTTTTTCCTTTTTTTAATTTTATCCTATTCAGGGATGCAAATCTATATAAATAAAAAGCAATGTTCGTGTGTGTGTGCCCTGTAGACTCAAAAACTACTCGACCGATTTCGCTGAAAATTTCACAGTTTGTTCTTATTAGCGCCGGGAGTGTTTACAGAGTGGTTTGAATGAAATCCGATAGGTAGCACTGTTGTTTTTGCATTTATTATGAAATAGACTTGGATTATGTTCGTTTGCTTGCATGTGAGAACAATCAGCCCGTCGTGTTTGCGTCAACAATCGGTTGATCATGTTTGTATATTGCGTCAACAAAGATGGATGAAATTAATGCTTGCCATAGCAACACCACCGAAGATAAGGATTGGGTGCTGAAACGTCATTACATTGTTACTGCACCCCAGTAGGGAATTGTTAATCGCATTTCCACCAATAATAAGCCCTGAATTTTCCCTATTGAGATGATGTAACAATGTATTGACGTCTCAGTGCCCAGGCCTTATCTTTAGGTGGTGTTGGCCATAGCCAACGAAAAAGACAGGCCCCACCAACAGCACCTAGACATATGGCCTGATAACAGAAACGTCATACATTGTTACATCGTCATTAGTCGACCATTGTTATTCTTATTCTACCAACCGGATCGGATGGAAATAAACAAAAACAAGTGTTTTGAAAGCTATCCAATGATACAAAACTCAACTCCAACCCCTGAGGGTTGGGGAAGGGGCAACTTTGAATTCTTAAATAGGAACCCCTATATTTAATATGTATTAAAAATTTTGGACTTTTGATTTTCTGATTTCGGATTCTTAAAGACCATCAAAAAGTAAAATATGAATATATCTAAGCCAAAGTGGGTATATCTTTGTCTTCATCGAAAAAATTAGGTTCAAAACTTTAAAAGTTTAACACTTTCACTGACTGCATCTCTCAAAATGGTTGGATCAATTGTTGGATAAAACATTTCTCAAATGTTGAGTACAATCTGAAAATACCATTAAAAATAGAGGTTCCTATGTAATATTTCAATGTTCCCCTCCCCCACTCTCAAGTGTGTGCTATAGAAAGTAATTATGCTACAATTATCGCTAAGCCGAAACCCCTGAAGCTAATTGGATCACCCCCTCAAAAGGTAAATCTCCTGAAATCATGAAACACGCCTTTCCTAATTTCTTACCAATGTTTCAAATACCAATTTTCGTGGATTTAACTTAAGGAATGGCGGATTTCATACAAACTTACATCTCCTATTTAACTCCCTTAGGGAATGAATTTAGTAAAATCCTTTCTTAGTGAGTCTCTGCATTATAAATATCATAGAGATCAAGAGATTCAGCGGTTTCGGCTCGGCGATGATGAATCAGTCAGGATATGTTATTTATATTTATAGATTTAGTAATAGCGAAGCATTGCCGGTTCCGCTAGTAGTTAATAATAATAAATAAATAATAATAATAATAATGTAACAACAGCAGGGAGAGAACAGACAGCCAGGATCAGCTGTGAGATCAAACCCCCATGTTCCCCTACAGCCGTGCGCCCAAAACGGGGTTTATGAAATTACATATAAAATTAACAAATAAGGAAACAAAATTAATTAATGCCAGAAAATCAAATCTAAAACGAATTAAAAGACACAAATTACAGGACAACACAAAAAGACTCAAGGACGGTGATAGAACAAAATCTAATAGTACAAACAAAACTAGTATTAATATTAAAAATAAATTAAAATAATACTATTACAAATAATTTATAAATTAAAATTTAAATTAAACAGGGGTGTCCGACCAGATAAACCGGATGGAAGAGCCTGACGTTGCCTCCCTACAGGCCGAAACCCAAAATCGGGGTTAATGAATTTCACACAAAAGAAAACAAGAAAAGAGAAAAGATTAATAAAAGAGAAAAAAAATAGGTTAACTAAAACTAAACATTGGGATCAAATAGCGCGATTTGACGGTCCTTATAATCTTCCAAGTTGCAATCCGAAAAATTAGTTATAAAATTCGCAATAAGCTTCGTTACAGGATTGACATCCCTTAAGTTGGTCCTCCATTTAAAAGTACACCTCAGAACATATCGATTACACGTCCTTCTCAAATCCTGAAAGCTAAAATCCCCAATTATATCTGGCACCCAAATCTTATGTGTAACGTGTATAAGCAGGCTATAAGTAGCTGACGCAGTGGAATTGAAATAACACGTAAACAGTGGTAGGATAATATAAAATAAATTTAATAAATAACATGACAACCAAAAATAAGGAATAAATAACACAATGGATTAAACGTAAACCTTAAACTCTAAGGAGACATCAACCCACATGCAGTTTCTGAGTTTGGCATAAAATACAAAAGTTCACAATTGAAAGTAATCACTTGACTTCGTGTGAACAAATGACCAACATACACATTCAATTTTCATGCATAAAAGGATAACACAAATTACTAGCTTCAAGTAAAGTGCACAGGATATTCAACACAGTATAATTCACAGAAAATCCACAAAGAAATAAATGTCTTAATCTCAAACAAGTATTGTCCTCTTATTGAATGGCAAAAACAAAGCACTTACGCAGCAACTCAAATAAAACTTAACACAGGCTTAACCGCTAATTAAATTATTCCAAATCAAATCGGAAATTAGCATAAAGATAAATCAAATGTAAAATAACAATCCACTTAATATACACCATTCATTGTTTAAGAATTATTGATCCATACAATTATC
The DNA here is from genome assembly GCA_023313115.1 of Rhysida immarginata. Lineage (NCBI taxonomy): Eukaryota > Metazoa > Arthropoda > Chilopoda > Scolopendromorpha > Scolopendridae > Rhysida > Rhysida immarginata. Next base: position 976,946 of record JAHWFO010084014.1, read on the forward strand.
CTCGCAATGAGAATATAACATTGCAAACTGCGGAGTTTCAAGTTCATAGCCATTTCCGGTAAAAACACTAATCACAAATCATGTTCGAAATTAGCAACAAGCACAATTTCTCAAAATGTACAAAAAGTCGTTAACATATAAATCAATGTCCAGTCCGATAAAGTCCTTATCCGTTAATTACCAAAGCTAACTTTTTAAGCCTTAAAAATGACACACACTCATTAAGTTCTTCGCACTATAATAAATAGAACACACCAATTAACATTAAATGAAAGCACTTATCACATTAACGAATAATTGCATAGCTTTAACCCAATAAAGGGAATTTTACGACCAAGGGCAGGTTTCCGTAAAACACTATTCTATATATGTGAAACCGTACCCGTAATTTAGGTAAGCACGGAGACCACAGGGACATGCCCCTCGAAACCTCGTGCAGCCATTAAGCTCACGACGATAAAAGTCGCTGAAAACTGTGCCCAATTCATGACAGCCACAGCTCACTAATATTAAAGTACTCACAAAACTTGTAGGCGAAACGCTAACGCTTTCACTAACAGGCTGGACTGGATACGGACGTTCCTATTCGAGCCGACGAAACCATTGCTCGTTTCCCGCCGCTCCGTTACGGAAATTTCCGCCCTGAAGGCTTGCCGGCACGGCACCATGTGAAGCCCACTTCGCTTCACCCCTTCGCCCACGTACTTTTTCCGTGCGTCTCCGTTGCAAACACAAAACTCTCTTAACTCATCCGTCTCTCGTTCCCGCTTTGAACTTTCAAATCTTCTCGCTCGACCACGATCTTCATTCCCATTCGCTATCTTGCGTTGACTCATATGACGACACTGTTTGCTTCGCTCCGCCCCCGTTTTCGAGCGACAGAAGTAACGAGAGCGAAACCTCGAGCGAGTGTCGTCTAAATTCGAACTCCGTGACATCCTCGCCCCCCCCCCCCCAACCGCAAAATCTCTTGCGTGTTGATCGTATGAAGGGGGCTGTTTGCGTTATAAAACGATCGGGACAACGCATCGGCCAGGATATTATGCTCCAACCGAATATAGCAAAGAGTGATGTTAAAGTCCATCATCTGTTGAAGCACTTGGGCTTGCAACCTTGACAGCTTGGGTGAGTCAAAAGTCTTGATGTGCGACCGCCGAAAGCTCTTTAGCGTATATCGATAGCTGAATCTCTTCCGTTCTGAAGCGTCGCGACTCATAGGCCACTGGGAACAGTTTCCCTTTATACAGCTGGGTAGCCACCGCCCCTATGGCTTCGTCTGACGCGTCGCACAGTATGTGGAGGTCCTTTTTTGGATTAAAAATTTGGAGTCGTAAAGGCAGTTTTAAGATCTTGAAATGCCTTCTGTTGTTGGGGACCCCATCTATGAGGTATGTCTTTCTTCAACAGATCAAACAGAGGTCCCGTTACAGTTGCGTAGTTAGGGATAAAATGCCGGTAGAATTGGACGGTACCTAGGAACGACCTTAATTGGTGAACATTCCCAGGTGTAGGCCACTGGATGATCGCCTGCGTAAGTCTCGATTCACAGGCTCTACCCTCCTTGGACAATTTAAAGCCTAGGTACTCTACCTCTTGCACCCCAATTTGGCACTTGGATGGCCGTAGGTAGAAGACTTCCTGTCGGAGTCGTTGAAGTATCTCCCGCAACCTTTTTTTTAATTGGGACATCGTCTGGGCATATATTAAAATGTCGTCAAAATAGGAGACTACGCCTCTATTGACTAGCCCGTGCAATGCTTCGTTGGTAGCTTTCGAAAATGTTGCAGCTGCCCCTTTCAGGCAGAAGGGCATCACCTTATATTCGAACAAACCGAATCGTGTCTTGAAAGCCGTGAGAGGTACATCTGAGGTTCGCATCCGTATTTGATGGTAGGCCTGGAGTATGTCGAGTTTCGCAAAAACTTTAGCCTCCTCCAGTCTGTCAATCAACGAATCGGTACGAGGGACAGGGTAGTTGTCCCTCGTCATCTTATTGATTTTACGGAAATCTACACACAGGCTTAACTTCCCATCCTTTTTCGATACAAAGAGGATGGGGGAAGCAAAGGAAGAGGTGGATGGCTGTATAAGCCCCTTACCTAATAGGTCCTGTAGGGTCTTGTGTAGCTCTTCTTCTTCGTCCCGTGATAAAGGATAAAGTGGAGTGTTAAAGGGGACGAAATTTTGTTACAACTGGACCTCGTGCTAGGTAGTACGTTCTGGTGGCAGCCCCTTCGATAGCTCCTCCCTAAATAAGTCCTTAAACTCGTTTACTGTGTCTTGGCAGTCAGGATGAACATAGGCGATACCCACCTCCGGCAGACACCTGGCTTATATGGCGTACACTGGATTCGCTTTCCTTTTCTTTATCATGCAACATAGCTCCTTGCTAGAAATGAATCGATCGTCGTCGTCTGACGGCCATTGGGGTAACCACAGCTTCTTCCCTCCAATCAGGGCGGCGCACCTCCTTTTTTTGCAATCAATTATGGCGTTAGCCTGATCGATCCACTTCCATCCTAAGATAAGGTCGTAGTTCTCGATTCGCACATTGTCTTGATATTTCCCGCTCTTGATGGGAACCCTCAGGGTGGCATGGGTTATTGACGTAGGCGGTCCATTGGCACACTGTATCGAACGAGTAGGATGTAACGCCGTCGTTCTTAATTTCAGCTGCTCGCATAACTCGGAATCCAGATAGTTGTCAAGAGCGCCTGTATCAACGAGCGCCCTGCAATCAGTCCCATTGATGTTAACAGTTATCACACATAATTCGTTCGCTATACTCCGGTGCACGAAATTTATTTGAGCCGCCGTCTTCTGTCCGGTAGGCCGTTCCTTTTTCTTTTTCTGACGGCAATCCTTACGTAAGTGCCCGACACGACCGCAGTCGAAGCACCTGCGACGGTCCTGCGAAGTTTTTTGACGAGCGCCTGCCCGTCGAGAAATTGCCTCCACCTGCATAGGCTCCTCCGTCGTCGGTTCCCCCCCGGTGTATGCGCAGAACCACTTTTCTGCATAGGTAATACAGTCTTCGAGGGTGGCAGGTTCTTTCAGCCGTAAGTGGGGTGCTATTTTATGCGGCATTCCTTGCAGAAAAAAGAAGACCAAATCGATTTGGGACGAATCCACCAATCCTCCAGCAATCCTTCGGAACTTGGTGACATATTCGGCTATGTCTTGGCCCTTGAGTCGCGCCTTTGAAGCGTTGTTCTCCTGGTCAACTGAGTTTGCCCGCCTCCAAAAACGTCCAGAAACTTCCTCTTAAAGAAGTCCCATAGCACTAGGGGGTTGGCGGTCACAAACTCCTCGTACCACACCGCTGCGGCCCCGGTTAGATAAGCAGGTATCACTTGCACTTACTGCCACTGTATCATTAATAAGGGAGCTTCTAGCGAATGTCTGTTCCATGGTAAACGGGGATAATTGCGACCACTTAACATCAGAGAAATCCATATCCATATTTTCTTCTGATATGGCTTGATAGTTTGCAAATATTGGTGATCGCGGAGAGGGGTCAACTTGAGGCGATGACGGATTTGTATTCTCTTTTCTTCCACATGTTGTACATGTGAAGTTAGTGATCATATCATCGTTTTTATCTGCTTCAGCTGCGGTAATCTTGCTAGAAGAAGGAGTTGCGTTTAAGTCACCTTTATCATCATTATTCGTGGCATACGGGCATCGATTTCTTACTGAGGAAGAGTAAGTCTTCCGTACAGGACTCTGATCCCCCAGTTCCATATCAACTATCTTCTTTGCTTCATAGTAAGATATGAATAAGGTTACCATTTTCGCCCTAACTTGCGCTTCATAGCGGAAGCGCAAACAAATTGTTGTGCCTTGCAATTATTCCTTACATGTGTCACTTGGTTGCATTTTGAGCAGGTGGCTTTGTTGGTGCATCTTACTTTAGTATGACCAAATAGATGACAATTGGTGCATTGCATAGGACGGGGAGGGGGACGATATACAGAAAATATCTGACTCTCAAATCTAATTTTATCAGGGGGGGGGGGGGTTGGAATCGTGAAGTAAATCAGTATCTTCCCATATTTTGCTCCATCATATGGTGCTGGGAACTTTTTAATACCTGAGATGTCATTTCCATAGTCAGCTTGTGATTGTAATTCTTCCAATGTAACGTCAGCTCTGATGCCATATACAAAACCAACAGAGGTGGACAAAAATTTTGGGACTTCAAACGTTAATATATACGAACTTATGTCAACAAATCTGATGCATCTTTCAGCATGCTGGATAGAATTGAATTTTATGAGAAACTTCTCCGATTGGAGCTTACTTATACGAGGGGTAACACCAATAAGGGAGCTGATAATTCTTCTGACTAAACCAACCGTAATTTCCTCTTCGTTTTTGACCTTATTTTTGTTTAGGCCGTCTTCAGTGGGCGAAATATCCAAAAGCAACCACGGTTTGGCTGCCGTTTTTAGTATTTTCATAATATTTAGTTGATAATTTTTATCCTTATCTTCTTGGCTAGGCTTGGCTGGAGTCCCCATTAATGAACAGGTCTCCAATTTGTTTTTATCTAAGGCAGTAGCGGAATGAGGCTTCCCTTTTTTATTCTGAACTTTTTGCCTGGCATTCGCTAGCATTTTCTTGGAGATCATATTCGCAGAGTTAATCTCCGGCTGGCTATTTGTTCTGATTAACTTAGGTCCATGACGGGAACGGGATCTACTCCGTGTTCTTTTTTCCAATTGTCTCCCGCCTTTATCGTGTTTGCTTCTTTTCTCTTCTTCCGTTTCCAAATCCGTCACTATGCTTATCAGAAGCGAGTCATCAATTCCCGGCGATTCTGCTTCCATTCCCTCTTCCTTCTGATATTTTAGCTTAGCTTGATCTTCATTGCCAATATTTTAGCTATTTATTGTTTACTATTTTGATTTCCCACCGATAATAGAGTTGGTTAAACACTAATTCAGCGATAATATAAATCTGTTATATTATACGCGATAATATAAATTTCAAAATCTATTCCAAAAAACTTATATTTTAAAAACTTTTAAACTCTTTTAAGGAAGAGAGCTTCCACAAGCATGGAATTACTTTCTCTAGCGCATAAATATACACCCTATTCTTTTCTCTTCCCCTAACAACCAGCTGATAACGTCCTCAGCAACCGTAAAAATCCGAATTATTTTTTTTTGTTGCTCACGAGAACGTAAAGAAGCATTGTTGAAGCACACCATAAACAATGATAAAAATTCAGACTTAAACAAAATCAAATCCGGCCACATTTATTTTTCAATTAATTGCTAGCATGACTTTTTTACGAAACGAAGTTAAAAAAATAAACAGTTAAGGAAGGGGAAGGGAAGAAACCGCTACACTAGAAAAAGGCACCGTCATCCAAGACATATACTTGATGTCAATTTTGACGGCATTATAATGTTATCTTCCCAGATTACTGGGTGTCATAGGTTTATCGTTTGTGTAGCTTTGTGTGTTAAGTGATATACTCCTAGCTCAGACAATCGTCATTCGAATTTCCCTCCACCAAGAGGAGGTAATTTTCTTTTCTGAAGATGGCCTCTGTGGGTACATTAGGCTTCTTTTCTAGTTCAAAAGTATTTCTTCGGAATATTTTATGAAGTGTGAGATTATGAAAGCTAGGCTTCAAGTTCATACCGATACACTACACTGTTCGATTGTCGCACTCCTTTTATTGTCATTAGATCGTGGTCTACATCATAGGCACCGAATTCGGGGGGGGGGGGGGGCATGCCCTCTCAATATTTTTTCTATATGCTATATTTTTCCTATATTTTTTTTTAAATTTCTCACAATATCTTTCTTATTTTGGGAAGTTCTTCTGGATGGGTATACAAAAGTTGTCCCCCGCCCAATATTTTCCTGAAGTCGGCGCCACTGGTCTACATTGATCGCAACCTCTCATTAGGTTCTGCTCTTTGCTCTCATCTCATCATCGCTGGTGCGTCCTTTTCAGGACGAGATTCACTTGCTCTGTTATATCTTATGCTGATCCCTGGCGGTGGAAATAAAATTCCCGTAAACATCAAGACATTCACCATCCTTCTGGGTCCGTGGCGTTGGGATTAATTCCCTCGCAAACCTAACAAAGACGTTTTTAATTCCACCTATTGTCATCCTGATCATTCACAAGCGGGTTTCTGGTGTCATCTATAACGTTCCTCGGGAGATTCTTAATGGCAATATTTTTACCTTGTCTTTTCCTGGGGCCTTTTTTTTCAGTTTCCATATGATAGTACTGATCTCACCAGTCTCAATTCGGATCTGCGACAGTCGTTGCGGGACTTCATAGAAGCTGGTAATGGCATTTTCCACACGCTGTGTCACGAGTTGACTTTCGGGATTGTTGTTTACAGGAGTTACAAACTGCATAACCAACGAGTCTGCGATGACTTGAGCTTTTACTTGATCATTTTGGAAATAATCGCCATCTAGGGTAAGAAGTGGAGGAAGCGTAGTGTTCTTCTTTTTCATCCGCAAGGCTGTAATCATTGATTGATATTACTAGTGGGATGACACTTCCTAACTTATTTGAAATTGATCGTAAGATGACATAGGCAAATAAAAAATATTATTCTAGTTGAATATGGATAGGCGTGACTAATGGATTTGCTGGATTAAAGTTTTCAGGGTCTCCTAATATGTTTGGATTTAACATTGCTACTACCATTAATAAATAAAGAGTAACGGCAACCCCAAAATATCTTTTAGCGAAAAGAAGGGGTGGAATGGTCTTTTATCTAGATTTGATTCCAGACACAGTTATCACGGGTCGACAGGCTTTTGAGTCAATCATTCCATCTGGCGTTGCGAAGATTTTTGACTTCTTCTTGGAATCTTTGCACAAGCCTGTTGTATTTTGTTTTGAGCCATGGTTTTCGATATCGCTGCCAAAGCCTACGGGTCCTGTTTCTTTCTGCGATTAACCGTTTGATACTTGGAGAGAGCTCAAGGAGATTAGCGGGTTTGCTCTCTGATGGATAGGCGCTAGCTTCAACGGCACTGATGATACGCTTTGTGATTGCTTCAGTACTCTGATCGATGTCATCCGTGCTGCATGTAACGTCGAGACAGGAGTCTTGGTCATTAACTATGCCTTTGAAGAGCTTCCAGTCTTGCTGATGTTTAATTTCTTCCCTGAATTTGATGTTGACATTATCGAAGAATAAGGCTACAGGCTTGTGGTCGGAGGGAAGGTCATCGATTGTAAAGAGTTGTACGGTTTGTAGAAGCCTTTCATTAGAGAAATATCCAACACATCGCTGGTAGGGGAGTGATCACAATAGTAAGTGTCATCCACCGGTTCCGCAGCAATGACGTCATCCTGAGATTGCAAATACTTGTAGAAAATCGCGCCATTACAATTGAGTGCTTTGGAGTTCCAATTTGAGTGCTTGGCATCAAGGTCGCCAGCGAGAATCACTGGGATGTCACCAGCGAGCAACTCGTCGACATCACTGAAGACAGGGTTGTGTTTGAGTGAATTGTAGAGTGCTACCAGTTTCACTTCACCAAGGGCGATATCATTGATAATAACAGAGGCCGCTTCCATGCCAGTGTAGAAATTGGAGATAACGTCTTGATGTTGTATACCTTTTCGAATGATAATTGCAGCTCTGCGAGAAGGATTTCTTGCCGTACTTGCAGATATCCTATCTCTCCGGTAGATACTAAATCTAGGTAGCTTGAAGTCGTGGCCTGGTTTGAGGTGGTTTCACAGAGGAAGGCCACTTCAATATCCTGTTTCAATAAAAATTGTGAAACTCCACACGCTTACAAGGCACTCCTCTAGCGTTCCATATGATGCACCTAAGTTCACCTTTGATACTCAATTTGTGATGCTATTTGTTTGTCGTAAGAAGTTTACTCATCTGTGGTAATCGTCTACCTAGCACAGTAAACTGGTGACAAATACTTCCGAGTTGCTTGTACATCTATTGTATGTCGTTGATCTTGATGCTGTCCTCGTTTGGCTTCGAAACTACTGCAGCAAAGGTTCTTCCCGAAGTCACTTTCGCACTTGGCATTCTTCTCACTTGAGGATATTTCGGACACTTTGAATAGCTGGATGTGTGTTATCCGCCACATCTGATACATTTGGGAGGGTCCTGTCTCTTAATTTTGGGACAGTCTCTTGACTGGTGTCCTTCTGCACATTTGTTGCGACGGGAATCTTAAGTGCAACCCATGGATGTGTGCCCGAAACAAAGACAATTGTAGGGCTTCTTGTTTCCCCGAAATGATTCGACTAGCACTGCTAGTGGCCCGTTTCTCATTGACCGATTATGATCAGTGTTGGGCAACAGAACTAAAACCACAGGCATGTCTATGTTTCCTTTAGATTTCTTTAAACTACTTACCTTTAGTCTTCTTTAAATTTGTCCAGGTTGTACGTCACGTCCATATTTCGGACCATCAGTTTCAACACTTTTTCTGACTTCAGTTGATGACGCTAGATTTTTAAGATACCATCAGTTTTTATGCCGGTGACTAGCTTCTTGTGGATATCTTCGTCTAGGCAGCTTACTTTCACTGTTTCAGCTCTGCCAGCATGCATTATAATCTTTTCTAATGGCACGTGCTTCTGAATCTCTTTCAGAATTTCTGATTCAGGCTTACCATGCGTACGAATTATAATTGGGGAAACATATGAATTCTTACTTACCTGTTGGTTGTCTTTTTTGGTCGAGTCATTTTGTCCACGTCTAGAGCGAGGCAGCTACGAATTCTTTATTGACGTTCATGATGGTTTTCAGATTGTCTAACCTCGTCTCTTTCCTGGATTTCTTAGTTATCACTTCAGTCCAGACAGCGTCTTCAGTGGAGGCGTTGTCCTCTGTTTTTCTTTTACGATTGGAAGCGTCCTTGTTCACTTCAAGGTATGGACCGAATGGTATGCAAAGATCCATACTTTCAACCTCCTTCTCCATAACAGTAGGCAACTCAGCTGCAAGAACTTTCTGACTATTAGTTAAAATTCCTTAAGGAGAATTGACCTTTCTTCTTGAAATTACCTTTCAATTTCTGTCATTAATTGTTGACAGATATTGTCTTTCAGGGCTTCCTGTTTACGGTATACAGTGAGGACAGCCTTTTCATAAGCGAAAATTACAACTGACGATTCGGAGAAAACTAATGATAAGCGATGACAAATCCGGTACAAGGTAAGGCGTCTCTACAAGTATGAATGACTTTGAAATTTTTGCATGTGTAATCGTGACCTTCTTTCCTGATGTGGTCCGCAAATTAAGATGCACCACATCTGGCATGCTTAATACATGCAAGAGCCGTTAGTAAACTTTTGTTGTGATTTGTGTTTTTCTTTTTCTTTTCGTCGTTGACCATTGTCCACACTTTCTGGCCTCACACAGTTTGCCGAATAGAGTTTCACAAGCCAAGCCAAGACTTCAAGCTGTATAGTTATTGTGTGCATCGTAACGATGACTTCAAACTCTGCAAGATGTGCCTCTGGGGGGCGTTGCGATCATTATAAAGAAGGGAATTAAACAGAAGTGGATTACAAAGGTATGGAATCGCCTCCATCATATCAATGACGTCTCCCTTGGTGAAGTGAAGTTCGTGGCTCTCTACTATTCGCCTAAACATTCTCTCGAAGTTAGCGAGCTCGATGAACTCTTCAGTGGTGACATCCCAGTTGTTTTAGCTGATGACCTTAATGCCAAACATCCAAGCTGGAAGTCCAGAACGCGGAACTACAACACCATGATTTTCTACGAGTATATACAAGGTAAGGATAACATAATCGCTGCTGTACCAGTTGAGGACACCTTCAACTGTGTTCATTCCCCTACAAGTGATGTGTTGGACATCTCACTAATAAAGGGCTTCTTCAAGCCATACAACATCTTCACGATTGATGATCTTTTTTCTGACCATAATCCTATGGCCTTGGACTTTGACAATGTCGACATCAGTTTCAGAGAAGAAGTCAAACACAGGTAAGACTGAAAGTGCTTCAAAGAAATCCTCAAGGACCATGACTGCCATCTCTACGGGGCGAACTGTACGGATGGCATCGATCAACGTGTTGAGGATATCACCAAGCGTGTCATCAGTGCTACTGAAGCTAATGCCTGTCCCTTGGAGAATAAACCTGCTCACCGACTGATTGATGAAAGAAACTGGACTCGTAGGCTATGGCAGCGCTATCGTATACCTTGGCTAAAAACCAAATACAACAGACGGGTACGAAGAGTCCAAGAAGAAGTAAGAGATCTTCGAGATGCTAAATGGAATGACAAGCTCAAAAGCTTGTCGGCTCGCGACATTTCCATTTGGAGAATGGTTACAATGTTACAGAAGAAGAATGATATGCTTCCTCCGCTTCGCACCCGTCAAGGATAAAGCTCAAATAATTGCAGATTCCCTAGAAATGCAGTTTGTTAATCCCGAGTCAACTCATGTCCCAGGCTGTGGAAGATGGTCTTATCAACTTTGATGAAGTTCCGCCGCATTCAACGAAGATCAACATCAAGGCCAGAATCTCTCAGCTACCATCATAAGAAATCTGAAAGAGGAGGCTCCAGGAAGAGAAAAGGTAAATATTAACGCCTTAAAGAATCTCCCGAAGAACATTATTGACGACATCGCGAACATTGTAAGCGATTGTTGGATATTTTCCTAGTTCCCGACTCCTTGGAAGCAATGTATTTTATAATGTATCCCCAAGCAGGAGCAAATTTCCGCGAGCTACCGACCTATCAGCCTGCTTCCGTCGATGTCTAAGGTTTCGGAGAAAACGATCCTCACCAGGTGCAAAGACCACTGTCTCGTCAATGGTCTAGTTCGGAAAGAGCATTTCCGCTTTTGTGCCGCCCATTCGTGTCATATGCAGATATGGCGGATCGTTGAAGATCTGAGCACCCCCCTGAACCTTTCCAGGTACTATATCGTGATTTTTCTCGATGTCAGTAAAGCTTTCGACCAGTGGCACCTTGGGCTAATCTACAAAATGATTAAAGACGGGTTCTCCCCTGATTTGATATCAATGGTGAAATCTTTTCTTATCAAGCTGAATTTGCCGAAATCCTATTCACGCCTCGTAAGGTAAAGGCCGGTGTCCCACAAAGTTCTATCCTCGGGCCCGTTCTGTTTAATTATTTTGTGCACGATTTCCCAAAACCCGAAAATTATAATTTATATTTCTATGCTAATGATACTGCTATAATGACATGGGCACACCAGCCATCTCACGTAATCAGTAGTTTGCAGAACCTTAACGTCGAAAAATGCAAAACTGTGCACTTCAACAAAAAGCTTAAGCGTCACCCGGATTCTCTTGTTCTATTCAATAAGGAACTCGAATGGGTCGACAACTACATGTACCTTGGCATTATCATCGACTCAAGACTCCCCTGGAACTGTCACATGACATACGCTCTGAACAAAGCAAAGAGGCCTAAATACAGTCTGATTGCTCTCCTAGGTCGAACCAGTGCTCTCAACATCGACAATAATCTACTACTGTACAAGATGATGATTCCGACCATCCTCCTCTATGGTTTGCCTGCATGGGCGACTATATAGAAAAGCACATGGAGTGAGCTCCAGTCGTTCCAGAATATTACCCTGAGGACCATTGCCCAACTTGGAAAAAGTACCGTAAAAAATCAATAGATCCACATGGATTTAAACCTGACTCACATAAGAATGTTTATCTGAGATCTCTTGATGGGTATGGTGCAGACGATAAAGACCCATGACAAAGACCTGGGGCTAGAATACTGGAAAGCTCGACGGAAATGAAGTGGCATACGAAATATAGAAAGCTAGTCATATTCTTGACGTCAATTTCGAAGACATTGGCCATTGAGTTAACGGGACCCGCAGGTGTGATCTCCTTGAAGAAAAACGGACCGACGATAAACTGTGCGGTTATTCCGCATCACACAGTGACCTTTTCAGAGTGAAGAGGTAATGGCTGTAGCTGGAACGGAATCTCGGTGGCCCATATCCTGCAATTTTGCATATTTACAGAACCTTGCAAATGGAAGTGGGCTTCGTCAGACCACAGAATGTTCCATGGTCATTCGTTGTCCACTTCCATCCGAGCAAGAAATCGTAGTGCAAAAGATTCACGTGCTTCCAGGTCAGCAGGTAGCAACTGCTGCACACGAGTTATCTTGTACGGGTAACAGCGTAAGATGTTCCGTAGGACTTTACGCACCGTGCTGCTCGGCATATCCAGCATTCGGCCAATTCCCCGTGCACTGCTGATTCCAGCATCACTGTTCGTCTGTTCTTGTAATGCTGTAGCCACATCTTCCACTGCCGCAGCCGAAATGGTTTCCCTCCTCTACCCCCGTTTCACGTCAAATGAACCGGTCTCTTCGAATTTAGCAATCATTTTTCGCAGACCATTTGTGGTTATTGGACCCGATTTTATGGATTTTAATGTCCGAAACTTCCTAGTAGCTGTTAGTGCACACTCATCGTTCTTATAAAAAAGCTTCAAGAGCAGAGCGCTATCCTTCATAGTCAGAGTCGTGATGAAGCATTCAAGCAAAGAGTTGGTGCTCTGCATTTTTATGGCAGCTATTTTTGCGGTGCGCATTCACGTATTAGTAATTTGCATATCTCCAGACAATGTGAACCCTGCCAGCGCCATCTATCGGCAGATTTTGGAACTATGTTTTTTCCTTCGCCAAACAAAATTCCATTGCCTCACGATTGTTCTGCTAAAACATCAGGTCATTCTGACGAGTAGTTTTCAAATTATCGATTTTTGAAATCGTGACTTTAATTATAATCATCCTGTATATTATAAATCAGAGTCTGTTGGAACGTTTGTCCTTTTATAATTCAGAAAATACTCAACTTATCTCCACAGAATTTTCCATGTAAGTAGTTAGTGTCACTGTGTTCTACGTAGGGTACTTTTTATACCGTGTTTATATAAAAATTTTTAAGTTATTATTTTTCGTAAAGATGAATAGACTTTTGTTTTCAAAGTATGTCACTAGATGGTGAGGCCAGACGGGGCACTTTAATTTAGTTATATACTATTGTAACTTTAATTCGACATATTAATATTATTTTATTAACTAATTTCGTTTATAGAAGTAAAATTACTATAGTATAATGATTTAAGAGACCATAGCTTAAATTTCAGCATCTATAATGCAAAATTTCATCGAATAAACCAATGACGTGTATTAAAGATGTACCCGGAAACCTGCCACCAGAACCGTCATGGCCGAAAGTGAGCAAAACATATGGCTAAACATGAGGGTAGCTGATTAATAATTCTTTCACACGCCGATCACGGAGTGATAAGTTTTATCTTTTCGTTAACTTAGTATTTTAAGTATTTTATTATATTTTATAGACAATTTTTTCGATATAAATAAGTAAGTATAAATGAGTAAGTATAAATATAAATAAATAAGTGATATAAATAAGTAAGTACAAATGAATTTCAATTTTGTTTCGATCATCTTTCGATTTATGGTTGTGGAAAGTGATTCCTGGTCCTTTTTCGTGTCTATTTGTACGGTTGTACGCGGAACAAATTTGAGGAATGGTTTGAATTAATTATTCCTCGGGCCCAAAATCGTCAAAACCAAAGAAGCCAGATAGCTAACTAATCTACGGCTCACTCCTGCCCAGAACTGTCATGGCTTCAATTGACTTCACTTTGGTGGCGATGTTAACAACAGAAATCGGAATCTACCTTAATATACGTCATTGGAACAAACAGTCCAAGCAACGCCAGGAATATCAGCTAGACTTTTGTTTTCAAAGGATGTCACTAAATGACGATGTCAGCTGAAGGATGTCTGTTTTTATTCAATTTTTCCAGACTTTCAAGGTCGCTAGTAAATATTTTCAGGAAGCTTGCTTCTCTCACGGTCAGTTATACGTTGCTTGCTCCCGCGTGTCCAGCTGTCGAAATCTACATGTTTTTGCGCCACAGGGGAAGACATACAACGTTGTTTACCGAAATGTACTTGAATGCACAACTACTTTACAATCCGTGCCTAGCTTGCCTGTGTAGAAGATTCATTTCTTATCATTTTTTTTCATTATTTACTTCTTCTGTACATATAATTTAATTTTCCTTTGAACCCAGTTCATTGTTCATAAATCATCATTTTTGGTTTAAAATGATTATGAAAGGTTTGGAGAAGGCTTTCTAGACTGTTTCTCATTTTCTTGCATTTCGTTCATACTTTGTAAATCATAGTTCAATTTTTAACATAACAAACAATCGTTAAAAAATTACTCAAGGCATATTTTCCACCCGGGCGAAGCCGGGTAATATTACTAGTCATATCATTTTTCCAGGTGTGATAGACCTCTTGGGTTAGTCAGGCTTCTTGCCTATTTCAGTGTATTTCATTTGGGATTTATTCTGGAAGGTTGAGACTCGTGAAAACACTGCTTTAGTTCCACCTAAAAAATTGTACACTCCGCTGTTCGATTGTCTATTGTCTCCTTTTATCACTGTCAGGATAATTCTCTAATATTCTTCTTGCTTTAGAGAATTATCCTCCTTGCTTTGACAAACGATAGTCTCTATCCGAAACGTCAGCTTTTTATTTTTGATTTATTTTATTTTATTTATTTTATTTTCTATTATAAATACCTAGTTTCGTGTAAGGACTTCAATATGCTCGATACCTTCTTTGACTATAACAGCTGCTCCACCAGAAACATTAAAGAAGGATTTTTTACGGCAGCCTGAATAACCGTTCCGACTTGAGGTGCATCTCAGAGAATAAGGCAATATCAATTTTCTTTCTGGATAAGAAGTCGAAGAACTCCTCTCGTCTACAAGAGATGCCTCTGGCATTCCGGATGGTACATCTAAGTTTACCTTGATTGACTTCTTCGAAGTTATTGCTAGCCATAATTAAGCTTTAAGGAACGATTTGGCAATTTTCGGAATTGATTCTCCGATTTCCTCGTATAATTTAACTATCGTGCCCAGTTTCATGTACATAGCTTGCAAATCAGAAGGATTGAAACTGCTGTCAACTTGTTTTGAAACCACCGATGCAAAAGATCTCCCTACAACAGTCTTGGCGCCACGCTTTCTGCTCACTATTTTGGACATCTGAGAAACTTGATGTATGCTGTCTTTCAGAGCAAATATATTTAGGTGGATCCTGTCCCTTTATGTTCTTTCAGTCTCTGTACTGATAGTTTCCTGCACACTAATTGCTCAGTACAACCATGGAAACGTGCCAAAATCTGAGACAGTTGTAACATGGCAGAGGTTTCTTGTTACCCCCTAAACAGTCCAACGAGCACTGAGTGACTTCTTCAAAGATTCTATTGTGCTCTATGTTTTGAAATAGCGCCAGGACCAACTGCTAATCTACAGGGTGTAAAAATAAAGGTCTATCACATTTCAAAAATCTTTATTTTCTTAAAAAATGAAGATACAGATATGGGCGACATATTGAAATGTTTGTAATAATCTTAAGGTTTGTTTGTAATCTCCTGCTGCACGGCACACGTATAGCTGATTAAATTCCTCACACCTGCTGAAGCATATCTGGAGTCACTTCACGAATGGCAACTGTTATTCGATTTTTAGCTCCTCCAGATTTGTTGGAAAAGGGGCACAAAAACACGGTCTTTTACGTATCTCCACAAGATAAAATCTCAAATAGTGAGGTGTGGGGATCGAGGTGGACACAAGAAGGCTTATGGTGTTGTGCGTTCGCCATCTTGACAGTAAATGACGGGACTTCTCTACGTCTTCTAGATGCACCCTAGAGACCTCTACCGGCATTGAACAAAAACTTGACATTCCCCTCTTTCAAATGGCGTGCGGTTCATTGACCTGCGATCAATGGTTGCGAAGCTATTTACGATTGAAATGTAATGAGCTTTTATGTTACACCCTACATAATGACACCAAAGTATTTATAGTTATAGACCCAGCCTTATATCTTGTCGTACAAAAGAAGAGAGCTTGAGGGTAATTATCGCTTTACACTTTACATTCAATATCAGCGTTCAAAATCCTTTAGAGCCCTTTGGAGACAAGCAGGTTTACGCGCAGGGGTATCATCTGCAAAAATTTTTATAATTTGCATTTATAGGAGTTAGGAAAATCATTTATAAAGTCGTTGAATAATTGGTATGCAGAACCTTGCAGTACACCACAACGAGTTTCACCTTGTACGTGATTTCGCCAAATTTGATTTGGTAATGCGTGTTGGTAAGGAAGAGCTGTACCATTCGGACTAATTCCTAAGGAAAATCATCTCTGATTCTCAAAGAAAAGGCCAACTTTTTTTTGGTTTGATTAATAACTGTTGTTAAGGAAAGAATGTACCATACAGACCAATTCCGAAGGAAAGTCGTCTCTGATCATCTAGTAGTCAAAGTTACAGGAAGAGCATTGCATCGCTTTGGGACGGTTATACAGGATATGATTAGACCGCGATAATAAGTTGGTTACACACCTAACATCTGTCATTGATAGGATGGCAACGGGCCAATCAATCACATATGAGGCTTGAGATACAGTACACGTAAGAAAGTTATATGTTAGGTATCTTATCGGTGGAAGTGCATCTGCAAATAACTTTCGAGAATAACTTTTTAGATGGTCTCCTAGAAATCTGTAGGATTTTCATGGAATCTGGATTTTGTCGTCAGGGGTGGTCTGCTTTTTGCTTTCTATTATGTATTGTATATCCACTCTTCATTTCATAATTATGAAATATTTAATAAAAGATTGCACAATTTCTTAACAAAATTTATTGATGATCATATTTATCAAAAAAATTATTACAAATGCTATTTCAAAAAATTAATAAAGAAAATTATTACAAATACAGATCATAAATACAGTACAGGAGATAATGCTCGTTAATGATAAGTACATCATTCCATCATTAAAAAAATATATTCATTTTAAGTTTTTTATGAAAATTAAAATTAGAAAATAAGATTTGCATTCCATTTAATAATTTACAGAAAATAAATACAGTGGACATAAAGATAGGTCAGTAAAAACACACCATCGTAATGAAAGAAGTTTAATAACATTTATTTTATTATGCTAAACCTAATTAACTGATTAGGAGAGCGACCTGCGCGCGATTAGTTAGAATGTCAGATAAGGTCTGTACATGTTAAGTAAATAAATGCCGGGTAATCGTGATTTTTGAAATAAATTCTTTTTTTTTTTCAACTTAAGAATACAGTTACAAATGACAGAGCTACCCATTCTGTAGAGTCATGGATTATGTGAAATTATTCATTTTTATTTTTAATGACTAGCAAAGCTTATGCATGCGATCAGCCATTACCATTTCAAGAATATCATCGTTGGAGTTTTATTGCTTAATCTCGCCTCGAAACGTTAATTTAACTACGAAGGAACCCTAGAACCAACACCTTAGGGTTGCTAGAACGGAGTAGCTCAATCAGTCGGACGCCACAGGAAGTGTTTAAAAACCCTATCCTCAGTTTAGTGGGTGGCGAAGGAGGTGGACTCGAGTCGTACGATCATTTTCACTCTAATTCTTTTTTGTGAACGTGATATAGGTAAAAAAACATTTAGTCGTCTTACTCTGCCGTCCATTCAACACAGCATGATTCTTTTGTTAGCGTATACCGTCATCCGTGCTCAAAAATCATATTCAGGCAGAAGCATATCCACCTATTCTCCAAATTAGCTTCTTCGTTGATATTTTAATGATGTGTTTCTAAAGTTTAATGAAGTACAAATCTTTTCCTCAATAAGAAATATCATTTCTGAAAAACTATTCTAGATACAAAATTAATGTTATGACATTTATTTAGATGAATTTTAGAGTTTTTTTTTTCAGTATAGATATACAGTGTAGTTCTTCTCAGTTCTTGAATGCAAACATTCCAAACCAATAGATTGGGAGGGATGAATCACCTAACATAGTTTTTATGCAATAAATTTCGATATCAGGGAAAGATATGCTCTGTATATACGGTCAATGCGTATCCTCCAAAGTCATCCACTGAACTAATATATACTTTTCTGAACATAGCAAAAATCCAATATTACCTGAAGAATGTCAATAGAAATCATCTTTTCTAAAATTTATTATTTATATAAAGCTAATATTTACCGCGATACAATTCAGTCTTCTTGCGTTTAAAAGTAATGTTAATCAAGTGGAAAAGATTTTTAAATTGTTGTTATTTCAGCATAATTATTAGGAAAAAACTTATAAATATTAAATTTAAAAATACGCTATTGAAATCATAAAAACATACAATTTTTGTCAACGTTTTAAGCAATAGTGAAAACAAAGTTCTTTGTATTGTGGCGAATTGCAAAAGAAATAGACGCTTTATAATATAAAATGAAATTGAAACGGACTAGATTTGGCTTTAATCCCGCCTTTATCAAGTCTCAATTTCATTATGTACTCGTCAAGCGTCTATTTCTTTGTCATTTTTGAAGAACAATGAAAAGGTAAGTACTACTGACAAGAATTAATCAGCTTTAAATTTTACAAAAAAGAAAAAATAATAAGAGCAAGAATAGGCTTCATTAATAAACAACATTAAACAATGGTAAATAATAAGAAAAAATAAAGATTTTCTGTAGTCCATGATGTTAGTGGTTCGTCCACCATGCGGATGCCACAAGGAGGAGCGCAAGAGTTAAGAAGTTCATTGGGACGGGCAGAGCGGCACTGTTGCCTCCCTGCAGAGACTCCGCCCCGATCTGGTTGCCGTTTTGCGGATCGTACGTCCATCGGATGGTCGGTCTCGAGGTTTGCACAGGCGGCACCATCGACGGCAGCTGACCCGACTGACTCAGGACGGGACCTAGCGTGTTGCTCGGGAAAGCATCGTCTCGTGAACCAGAAGGGCATTCGTCCAATAATTCCGTTTGCCTATGAACATAGGAAAATAGAGTAAAAAATATGAAAAAAAAAGAAAAAAAAATCATATGAAACGCAACAACGTTTCAGTTAATGTAATTTATAAATGAATTTTAGGTGATAATAGCGTTAAATACTGTTAACGGTTTTCTATAATAATAAAGATTTTAAAAAGAGGTTACCAGGCAAGGAAAAGATAACTTACCAAAATAAATAAATTCACCAGCTCAGTATTTGCATTGTTTTAAAGGTAAACTTTGAAAGAGTTTTTCGTAATAAATTTTAAAAATTTCGAATTAAAATTATATTATTATTAAACAAAATATTGTACAAGAGAAATTAGAATGGAATTTCCCCTTAGGGTTTATACAGGGTGATTTCAAAAGTTACTGTGCAGTAATGCATGGAAACGTGTACAGAGGGTGGTATTAGCAAAATTGTGCTGAAGACCAGAGACGTTCAATAAACGTCTCTGCTGAAGACGGAACAGCGTGAGTTCCTAGTGGAGAATGTGTTTCCAGACCGAACGAACTTCCCACCTCTCGATTTCTTCCTTTGGGGTGCCTTGAAAGGTAAAGTGTATGAAAACAATCCGCACAACTTTGCCTGAGCTGAAGGAGGAAATCACCACTGAAGTTCAGCAAATCTCACCAGCCATATTGAGCAGAGTGTCACAACATGCAACTGCGTGCTAATCGATGTCGTGAGGCCGGTAGCGGGCATTTCCTGCATCTTTTGTGAATGGATGCCACCTCCGACCAGCCATTGCACAGTAAATTTTGAATCACCCTGTACTTAAAATTGCCCCCGAAGTTTCAAACGAATCGTATCAATAAGACAAGTAATGAAAACATGAAGTAAGCGCCTTGTAATTTCCATATTTAATAAAATCTTGCAAATATTCCAAGAAGAAATTTAGCTGCGACAAAGCGATCGTACGTGCTTGTGCACTTGTCAACAAGTTTAAAAGATCAACAAAAAGTAACAGTATGCAGTCGACCCTCTCTATAACGAATTTTTCTCTATAGCGAATTTTCAATCTGTTCTCTAAAACTATTCCATCGTTCCCTTATAAAGAATTTTGAAACTAATTTCCCGGATTGCTGCTTTCTCACGTCTCTGACATTAGAGAGTTAGTTTTTTTGTCGTTACGTGAAATGTTTCGTACGAAAACGAAAAAATTTGACGTCACTTCCGTTAAAGTTGGACGATTCTCGTAATTACGAAAAATTTCACGAAAAAATTTTTCGATCTCGTTGGCAGTGCACTGCTGAGGTGTCAAAGGTAGCCTGAGGAACTCCGATAAACGGCGACGTACTGCTACAGCTCAAAGGAGAATGTGCTACAGTTCGCCACTGCTGTGCCAACGCTGATGTTGATGCCGAATTGTCACCCAAACACATCCTCCTCTTTCCATGACGATCCTCTCTCATTGTTGTTTGTTTACGATGTCCAGAACCTTCTCTTCGTTGCCTACGCCTTCTTCTTTACCCTCTTGCCACGACCTGACACACCTTCTTCCCGGAGAGAATCATTGCAGTCTCTCATACCGATGATGCGACCTCTATCAAAGTTGCACATCTGACTGTATGGCTGTTTTACTCGACGACGAGCTATATTTCTTCACAACTGACCAAGTACTGACCTGACTGTCCAACTACGTGGCTGTTATAACGGAATAACGGAAGGTATACTGTCTGAGGATATACGGCATGATATGATTGGCCTAGATCTGATATGCGTGAACCAATGATGGTGAAATGCTAATCGTTTCTGTCGTGGTGTTTGTTTTGCACAATTTGAAAAATGCAAAAGTCGTATCTCAACTCCTTCCAGGTGTTCTGATTTTTAAGAACATGAGTGTAAAATTCATTTATGAATTGTAACCACATATCATTATACTGATCCATCATAATAAGGATGATAACAAATTGCAGAGGCGATTGAGTAAGCTAAGGCCCAACGCGACGGATGCGATGAACGGATTCGATAAAAACGATGGACACAAAATAGTGTGGCCACACAGAGTGCTCTGCGGGATGTTCGCTCCGATTTGTATGCGTCTCTGTAAAGACAAATTTTTATCTAAAGATTCACCTAAAAAGAAGTCTAAAGTTAAAAGAGTAGGTGGGGTATTGGGAGCTGAGATACGTGTGGAAAATCGATTCGTGAAATGTCTGCCATGCTACCGGTGCCGAAACCAACTGTAAGTGATGCAATTGTAAAATGGAACCGTCGAGGAAGTGAAGGTGCATCAGGACGAAGTGGTAGGCCGAAGAAGCTTACTGATCACAGCCGTCGAACCCTGAAGAGGGTAGTGAAGTCGGCATCGTTCACTTGTGAGTTTCAAAACGTGTCGGGCATCGTCACTAACTCTTCGCCAAGAGCTAAGAAAGAAACAATGGGTTGCCACGGATGTGCGGCCGCTCACAAGCAGAACATGGAAGTGGGTTGTCTCCTTGGATGAAGCTTGGGTGTTACCTCGATGACACCAATAAACCCAGGGCAATTTACTATCGCGAAAGAGGGGGCAAGGCCAGGTCCGATATTGTCCGAAGGTGCAAGTAAAAGTTTTCAAAGGGCTTCATGGTGGTTGCCGGATATTGCTCACGTGGACTGCTCACGATTCGTCGAGTTCCTGGAAACTGTAAAATTAGTGCATGGACCTCATACTGTATATCGGCAGGATATCCCACGTCTGTACCCTGGTGAGCAATCAAAAGTTTGGATCCACATGGACAAGGCATCAAGCCACACTGCCAAGTCATCTGTGGCTTACTACAGGAAGATGGAACAGGAGACGGGCATACGAGTTATTCCCTTCTCTCATGTGACTGTAAAATCTCTTGACGCATCACCGATGGATTTCTGTGGTTTTGGTCTCCTGAAACGACGGCTCGGAAGTCGCCGACCAAGAACTGTTGATGGGCTATGGAAAGTGTGTCAGCAGGTGTGGAACGAACTTCCCATGGAGTCCCTCAACCTTAGCCTACTTCAGTGGAAATTACGGTGCCGGGCGACAGTCCAACAACGTGGTTCTCACATCGAACACAACCGATGGTGGCGCCATGGTATTACACCATCGTAACAGAACTGCAAAGTCGTCTCATTTTATCTGAATCAACCCTCCGTAGTAGGCTGTGTCTAAACAATGGAAAATGACGGAAGTTCGATGACCATTTACTAATTAAAGTGACACACCATTTAGACCCTTCTAGCGGCCGTTCTGGTAATCAGATTTTGACGAAACTTGAGATATACGTTATACTAAGATACATTCTACCCAGGTACCCAAGTTCCTGCCAAGGCGAGGCAATTTTTTTCTGACCTACGCTTGAGGGCGCTACTGTAGCACGACGTGAGATATTTCCACTTCAACACGTGTATTCCTTCATAGTTTGGTTCACTTTTAGAGCCAAAAATCAGGTACTATTGCTGTATCATCAATTACTGGCAACAGAAAGATGCATGGGGAATGTTTTGAAGTGCAGCCGAATTTATGGGGATTTGGTGTTGCTCGTTTTGGAAGAAATCAATAATAAGGTTTCCGAATTCCCTATTGGATGCAACACCCACCAAATTGACATCTTAAAATTTGTGACAAAATTCTACGTTGCCATAAGAATGCATTTTTTATATTAGATCTATAAACAGAGGAAACAAACACATTGAAAAACAAAAAAGCCACCGAAAATTGTCAAAACTATAGAAAATAAAATGTTTGAATTGTCACTTGATTTTGTATATATGTTAGGACACCACTTATTTAAAAAATGCAGTAAAATAAAAAAAATAATAAAGAAAATACAAGAGTAAAACATTAAAATAGCATACTCCCCAATGTAAATACACAGTAAGTTCTACCTACTTGGCACCGCAGTGCCCTCTGTCACGTGGGAGAAAAACGGTGCCAAACTCGTTTCATGTACAGGGTTGAAGACTTGTGTACCTGGGTATAATGTATCTTAGTTATACAGACCATGGGGAAGAGGATTTTGCAATAAAAAAAAATAGTTCACATTTTGACCACTACGTCAAAATATGGCGCTGTTCATGTAAGAAACTATCTCAGAATTTTTACTCAGAGACGTTATGCAAATGAGATGGAAAATTAGAAAAGCTTTAAAATGACATTGAAATTAAATGTAAAGTCATTCTTCACGATGGCTTTAACTAAAAAGGATCGAGCTTTATTGGTGAAGTTGTTTTACCAGAACTGCAATAATGCTTCTGCTGCACTAAGAGAATATCGACGTTTGAAAAACTTGCGAAATGGGCCTATGTCCATTAATGACTAAGAAATTTGAAGAAACTGGTGAGTTGGGTGTGCTGCCAGGGAGAGGACGGAAACGAATTGCAAATGAGACTGTGGAAGACGTTGCTGCTGCTGTAGTGGAGAGTGCTTCAAGTTCCCAATATTCTTCAGCAAGTGCTCGAGCCGTATCACGTG
>JAHWFO010084014.1:1000280-1126737 GCA_023313115.1 Rhysida immarginata
CAAAGTTTGTGCAACAATAGGTATCAACAATGGTATCAACACGCAATGCACCAACACAAGGCAGGGATCAACAATCAATATCTCATGACTAACAATGAAAGGAAAAGTTTGTGCAAGTGTAATTATCCCGGGCAACGCCGGGTACCTCTTCTAGTAAACAATAAAAGGTGATTTAGGTGTATCTCTTTGCAGGAACCGAGTCTATAAAGGAGACAGACAGACAACAAAAGATTTTTTTAATAGTGAATTATTATTATTATAACTGGTATGATTAATTGTGTCCTTTTTCAAATTTTCTGTGTGGTTTTTTTTTTGCTTTTAGTGTGTTCGTTGTTAAAGGTTCATTTTCAACTGTTTTCGTTCACTCTTACAAATAAAATTTAAATTAAAATTTTAAAATTATTTTAATTAACAATTAATTTAATAATTAAAAAGGGGATTTTTTGAGGATATTTTTACTTTTTTTCAAGGGGAGAAAACGAAAATAAAAATTTATTGAGTTCTTTTTTAGTAAATATTTCTTATATAATTATTCTGACACGTCTGAGGACAATCAAAGGAACTTTTAATCAAAAGCCATGTAGTGATTGCCACAAACGTGTGAATTAGTGATTGGTGTCTCTCTGTCGCATTGAAAACTCCATGAGAGTCTTCGGGCTCTATATTCATTAGGAAATACAGATAGGCCATATACATGAATGGGACACTTGTTACTGATGAAACAAACAACTCCAATGATACGTTGACTTTGCTTCGGGCGTTAAATTGGCGTTTATTTAATGCTGCGGAAATTTGGTCTGATTAAAGTCAACATTGAAAATGTTTGTAAAACCTGATGCTGAAAAGTCTACTTCAATCAACGAACCATTATAGTTTCCAGGATTTGCAGCTTTATCTTCTGCCAAAATGCTAAGAATGTTGGTGTTAATAATTTCATAAAATTTTGTAATCACTTGACACAAAGCGAACCTCGGAGCTATAGAAAGTTTTTCACGGCCTATTAAATTTATGGACATAGCACAATACAGACACTGGATAACTCAGTTTCTATTCGCGTGCTTAGGAGTAATTGAATCAGAAATATTTCAAGAAATAAAGCATTCAATAAAGTTTCGTTTTTGTTTTTTTTTTCATTTAGAATTTTTCTTGAAAAAAAAATCCCCGTTTTAAAACGGGATTTAACCCTCGTAACTGGCTAAGAAAGAAAATGTTATCTAGAAACAGTGTTTATTTTCTACCTTTACTTTCTCATTTCCCCAATATTTTATATAGGATATCGTTAATAACTTGGGAGTGATAGAATTTGTACCCATCAGTTAACTGAAATCCTACTAACCAGTTCTGTACAATGATAAAAATTTTGATTGTATTATCTGGTCCAGTTCAGAGATTAAAATTGCGATCTAAAAGTTAATGATTGTCTTTACTATCGCATATAAAGATTATGGGACACAAACTCAAACATTTATTATCTATATTTTTATTCGTGTTTACATACATTATTTAAAGAATAATCATTAGTTGTTCTGTGAGGGTTTGTAATGGAACGCCTACCTCAGCTGTTCGAATTAATAATGAAAAATAGGAAAGAAAAAAAATAGCTTTTCTTTCCTATTTTTCATTATTAATACATTATTTGTTGTTGCAAATAGAGTTTACTTTTTTATATAATAGCCTAGAGCATTAAAATTACTATTACTAAAAAAATTTATTTTTTTTTTGTCCGCAAAAAACGCATTGTTGCATGAATTGTTGCATGAAAATGAGTTTCACGTGGTAAATTTTGAATACCGTTGCTCATAACAATGCTCATAACTTGCTGATTATTGGCGAAAAAACGAACGATTATGCTTATATAACTACATACTAGCAACTATTAAAATAAAAGTTTGGCATCTGAACAATAAAGGACAACAAATTATTACATTAACAACAAAAACTACAATAACCTATAAAGAATTCAGCTTAATTTTTTATAAGGACACATACAGGAAAATAAAAATAAATAACTATATTTATTTACATAGGATATCCGTCTTTAGGATAAATGTTAGCTAGAATTTCTTTCTCATATTCCTTTCTATTTCATGCTTTATTGTTTTATTTCCAACAATAGTATAGTTACGTTACTATACTGTGTTGGTAACGTCTGCACGCTAAATCACAATCACCACACGCACAAAGAAAACTCATTGGCAAACAAACATGACGTCACAAACTGCATCATGAAACCAAAATTCCATAGAGATGAAGAAAAAATGATTTTAATTTTTAAATTTCTTTGTGGAAAAAAACCGGAATTTGGGAATAAAAACCCCCCTATCGCCCCCTACACTGCCAGAAGTATCCATAACAAAAGGTGGTTCCGGGGTATGTCTTGCAGGGTGAGTCTATAAAGGGACAGAAATCACAGAGTTGGATTTTAGTAATAGTAGACAAGTCGGTGAAGGACGTGAATATGTTATTGCACGACATGATCATAAGGGACGTCGACTCAGGTTATGTTGTTCCAGTTATGGCAATCGATTTGTCAAAAGCTTTCAATTCAATATTAAGGGATGTCTTATTATGCAAATTGACCGATCTTGACATTGACGAATTTATCCTCCATCTGTTGTATGACTATTTTGATAATAGACGAGTCACAATGGCGGTTCATTCGGACTGTTACTGTAAGTCTACTCGAGGCGTTATTCAGGGCAGTGGTATTTCCGCCCACTTTATGCTGCTTATGTGTTTGATATGCATAATCTTATGTCTGAATGGTGAGTTATATGCTTATGTCGACGACAACATAATATATTATAAGACAATTAAAGGAAACGAGGATACAATTATGAAGCTTATGGATAAAGATCTCGACACTCGTCAGAAATACTGTAAAAAGATTGGTATTTCGATTAACGATACGATAACACAGCGTATAAACTTTTGTTTGAATAGCAATGCAAGGTTTACGAGTAGTCTTTTATCTGAGATAACTTTTTTGGGTATTATTTATAATGAGTCACTTAATTGGAACACGATGATCTCTAATGTGATTTCTAAATTGCACAAGTTGATGTTCATTACGAAACGGCTTAGGAATGTGTTAAACTTCAAAGAAAAACGTGCCTTTTGTTACAATGTGATATGTGCTTCGATTGATTTCAGTTTCATTATTTGGTGTGGTTGCCGCTCTTATCAGGTAACAAGAGTTACAGTGGCATATAACAATCTATTGCGCTGTTTATTTAGTTTAAATCGTTATACTTCTATTACACGTTTTGCGTTAACAAAGACTATTCCATTTCCCGAATTTATTTTTCGTTTCTATAAGCTAAGAGAAACGGCTAATTTGATAAGGAATCCTCATCACGTTCTTCACTATTATACTGAATATATGCTCGACGGGCCATTGGTTCGTACCACCAATCGTCTTAAATTCGTCGTGCCGCCAAAGGTGAAATCTCGTGTCATTACGAGTTTCCCTGTCAATACGTTTACTGAGTGGAACAGTATTCCGGACAATATCCGGTGTTCTGTGGATCACTGTCTTAACGGAAAATGTAAAAATACGTGTAAACATTTTAATTTTAAACTGAGAACTTATCTCATTACTGAACTGAAGAGAAAGTTTTTATGATATTAATACTTATTTTTTGTTAATTTTAATTACGTTAATGACTATGCTGCATGGTATTCATTATATACCTAATCCAAGGTGCTAACTAACTAACTAAATAAATAAATAAATAAATAAACATGTTAAATGAAAATCAATCAAACGAAATCATGAACTAGTGGGACAACTCATCTCCCCCAACCCTTCAGTAAAATGATCCAAATGAATCAAATGCAAAAAAATAAAAATCACACACTGGAACATTAGAGGCATTAGGAAGAATTGGGAAGAATTTGTAATTTTGGCAAACCATGCGGACACAATAGCAGTTAGTGAAGCCAAATGTACAAGGGAAGATACCATTAATGTTAATGGGAAAATCTCCTACAATAACCTGAACGACCACCCCAAGACTGGACAAATTTTAGGAATATCTCCCAAAATCCCACACTAAGCGGCTGATTTCGAGAACAATATGGGGATGTGTTAATTATAATGTTAATGGTTACCGTCTGGAGAAGTTAATTAAAGACCTACAATTACAAATTCATTTCTTTCATTTGCATACGTATGAATCATTATCCTTGCGATATTATGCGTCCACCCTTGATTTTGCAATTACATCAAACTGCTTAGAAACCCTTATAATTTGTATAAGGATAAAGACTCCGGTGGTAGTGACCATTATCCAATCACGTGTGTCCTAACAACATGAAAAATACCATCAATGTTTCCTCCCAAAAATAAAGACCCGGCCAATAATAAAAACCCCAGGTGCCCTTCAATTTGTAGGTACGAGAAAGAAAATAAAGAAAAAGAAAAACTACGACACAACTAATGAAAGGAAATTCCCTCCCGATCAGTATCCAAGTCAACCAAACGACTCAAACAAACAAATCGAAAGAGAAGATAAATATAATCAACTTCTAGATTGCAAAAATATCCAAATCGACAATCGACAATCGAACAGCGCAGGGAAAACGAAACGAGCGGTCCGAAAGCAAAGCTTTCATTGCCATACTCATCCCGGAAGTAACCAAGGGAAGTACACTGAACTAGGCAAGAAGCCAGATGAAACCTAGTTAAGTCATCCAGGGGATAAGATCGAGTCCTTTCCTATAAGGACGATGAAGTTGATTGTTGATTGACGAGGGACATGGAGCTACGAGATCCAGTAATCGGGAAAGATGGCCTTTTGAATGTCGTCGAAATCGATGTCCAGGACGTGACGAGGCCTGCGATGCCTAAGGAAACTTCTAAATGTGAGTGGATGCTCCAGAATATCTGCAACCAGAGGATTAGGATGGTCCTTAATCTTCGGCAGCAACTTCTTCAACGACTCCTGGACATAGCTACCAATTGGAGGTATATGGAAATTCTCAGCAATAGAAATATTTGTTGCGACTCTCCTGTCAAGTTGGGCGATAGTCCTCAGGGTAACGTTTTGGAAGGTTTGGAGATCCTTCCATCTGGTCTTACATATTGTAGCCCAGGCAGGCATACCATAAAGAAGAATGGTTCGTATAACCATCTTATAAAGCAAGAGTTTGCTATCCATTCCAAGGGCGCTGTTTCGCCCCAGAAGAGCAACCAGACTAAACTTGGCCTTTTTAGCTTTACTTATCGCATAGGAAACGTGGTACTCCAATTTAGCCTGGCATCTACCATCACTCCGAGATATTTGTAATTCTTAACCCATTCGAGCTCTTTACCAGAAAGGAAGAGAGGACTCGGTGGTTTCCGAAGTTTCTTCGTAATGAACATTGCCTTGCATTTGTCAACGTTCAGGTCGAGTCTCCACTTTGCAACCCACTTTTCGCACAATTGTAAGGCCTTTTGTAAGCGTGATATGACGTGAGCGGGATTGCGGTCAGTAGTCATGATGGCCGCGTCATCAGCAAACAGATATAGTTTGCACTTGGTAAAAGTTGGGAAGTCACTGATGAAAAAGTTGAACAATGCAGGCCCTAGGACAGAGCCCTGGGGAACACCAGCATTGACGTCACAAGGGTTTGACATGGAGCAGCCAACCTTGACACGAAATATCCTATTTGAGAGGAAGGAATTAATCAAGCTAATAAGTTTGTCCGAAAAACCACATGTAATCATCTTGAATATGAGGCCGTTGTGCCAAACCTGGTCAAAAGCTTTACGAACATCCAAGAAGACAAGACCACCATACTTAGCACAGTTAAGAGGAGTGTTTAGGTCTGCAACAAGCCTCCAGATCTGAAGTTGGCAGGAGTGACCTGGGCGAAAGCCAAATTGCTCATCACGAACGAGATTGTTTGCTACACAGAATTCGTTAAACCTCTTCAGAATGCAGCGTTCAAAGACTTTGGATAACATAGGTAGTAAGCTTATGGGCCTGTAGCTGACAGCAAGAGCAGGGTTTAGACCAGGCTTTGGTATGGTAACTATGACGGATTCTTTCCACTGGTCGGGGAAGTAACCAAGTTTCCAGCAGTCATTCATGGCTTTGGTGATGATCGAGATAATATTAGAAGGCAAGTTCTTGAGAGCACTGTTAGTGATGCAATCAATGCCCGCTGCTTTCTTTGTCTTAAGTCGCTTGATGACGTCGGAGATTTCTTGGGCACTAATGACTTCCACAGGGGTGGGAACACGATGAATACACTGATAAGCGATGCACCCATTGTTAACTAGCTGAGTGTTTTGAAGGCTGTCCAAGTCTGTCTCACCAGGCGTGGTAAATTGACTTTTTAGGGAATCGGCGATCAGTTGAGCTTTTTCCTCATCACTGGTGACAACGCTGCCATTGCCTGCAAGCAGTGGCGGCAATTGGATGGGTCTGTTTCCCTTTAAGGCCCTCACAGTACGCCAGAGTGAGTTATCCTGGACAGACAAAGACTTCAGTTTTTCGCTCCACCTTTCTGCTCGTAGAAAGTTTACCTCTTCCTGAACCTTGCGAGAAAGCCTGTTGTACTTAGTCTTGAAATAGGGTAGTCGCTTGCGTTGCCATAGCCTCCTATATGAATTCCTTTCAAGAATGAGATGCCTAATGTGAGGAGGGAGGTCGAGGTGTTTGGGACGTTTTCGGTCAGCAGTGGTGGTACTAGAAATAGTAGCATCCTTGATAACACGAGTGATTTCACTGATATTTTTGTTGATGTCCTCGTTGTCGTTAACCTCCTTGTATGGAACGCTATTTTCTCGAAGTATATCCTTAAAGAGCTTCCAGTCCTGTTTGGTGCGAAGCCCTATTTTCACATCAATGTCTAAGCCGTCGAAGACAAGCATGACTGGTCGGTGATCAGAGTTTAAGTCGTCTACTGTAAATATATTATAGGGATTGAAGAAACCTTTAAGAACTGCTATGTCCAGCACATCGCTGACAGGAGAGTGGTCACAGTAGTACGTGTCCTCAAGGGGACCAGCAACGAAGGTGTCAATCTCGTTCAGGGTGTAACCATATAAGATATTACCATTTTGATTTGAGCATTTTGAGTTCCATGCTTGGTGTTTGGCATTTAAGTCTCCCGCCATCATTACTGGAATGGGCCCGGAAAGAAGCTCATCAAGCTCGCAAAGACCAAGCTTGTGTTTAGGCGAGTTATATAATGAGGTGAGCTTGATTTCACCTGCATCAGCGACATTAATAATCACGGAAACGGCTTCCATTCCTTCGTAGTTGGGAGTGACAGACTCACGATGAATAATGCCATCCTTGATAATGATTGCTGCTCCACCAAACGCGCGGCTGGCATTATTACCCAGAGGCCGGTCCCTGCGATAGACATGATAGCCAGGCAACTTGAACACTTGGGTTGGTTTCAAGTGCGTCTCGCACACGAAGGCGACGTCGACATTCCAGTTTAAGAGGAAACCGTAGAACTCGATGCGCTTGCGAGCAATTCCTCTTGCATTCCAAATATTGCAACGGAGTTTTCCTTGATTAATGGTCTTGTGTGGGTGTCTATCCATGATTATTTGCTAGATTTCTCAGACGCAACCTGTGGCATTACTTTACCACTTTCCTTGTTGACGTTTAACAAATTCCCTAAGTATCTATAAATACTACGTAGCTGGTTTGGATTAACCATATCTGAGTCATTTGCGCTGGATGCAACCGAAGCATAGGTTTTTCCTTCTAGCACTTTGTTGCTTTTGAGCCTTTTGACATGGGGATATTTAGGACACTTAGTGTAACTAGACGTGTGCTGACCGTCGCATCTAATACACTTAGGGGGGTCTTTACCCTTAACATTGCTACATTCCCTTGACTCGTGGTTGCCAGCGCATTTGTTACATCGAGGCGATTCGGTACAACCTTGGGAGACGTGACCGAATCGCAAACAGTTGTAACACTGCAGGGGTCTTTTGTTACCTCTAAAAATTTCAACATTAACAGCTAGAGGACCGACACGTTTCAAGCTTAAAAAGGACCTGTTGTGTTCCGTATTTTGTAGTAGAACCAAGACTAAAGGCATATCAACAGCACCATTTGCTTTTTTAAGCCTAATTGCTTTTTCGGGAAAGTAATTTGCTTTTCTGAGGTCTTCGCAGAAGTCTTCAATGTCATAAGTCGTATCAATATTTCTGACAACGTATTTAAGCGGTTTCTCGGACTTGAGTTGATGATGCTGTATCTTTAGCACATCATTACTCTTAACCCCAGACACTAGAATTTTGTGAGTTTCCTCATCATGACATTTGATTTTAATAGTGTCCTTCCGACCTGTGTGAGCAGTAATTTTGTCTAGAGATACGTGGCTCTTAATCTCGTCCAAAATTTCTTTGATTGGTTTACCGTGGTGTCGAATGATGATTGGAGGAATGTAAACGGCTCCCTTTTCGCGGGTGTCATTAGTTTGGGAATTTCCATGCTTGATTTTGCTACGAAGTGCTACAGAGATAGTGTCACTGATATTGACGTTAGATCGAATGTTGTCGATTCTTAAACCTTTTCCTTTTTTGTTTTTCTTGTTAAGCATAACATGCCAATCACCACCATCTGTATCGGAGGATTCGTCTTCGTGCCTCCTCTTTACACTAGTTTTCACTGAGGAACTTCCGCTATTGATATTTTCCAGTCCTTCACCAATGTTTTCGGACATATCCCCAATATCAATCATCATATCTGTAACGGAATTGGATTGGCTGCAGCTGCCTTTAGAAAAAGACAAGAAGCAAAACGTGCTTTCCTCAGCTGTAGATGCGGGAAATGCTTAGATAAGTTGAGAAATGAAAAGCTGCAACTAATAAATTATTGAAAGGGAAAAAAAGAAAATATTGGAGAATTTTCCTTGTCTCGTGTCCTAACTCATCAAGCTCAAAATTATGGCCTACCATGAGCTGTATAACTGCCAAACCAAAACCAAACGTCCCCATAGAGGCGAGTCCAAATAATTCCCCAGTATTCCCCATTAGACCCCTTTCAATCTGCCATAAAACTACTGCAGTTCTACTCGGGACCACCTATCTTAGGAACAACCAATTAGAATTTAAATGAATTTTTACTAAATAAAGAAAGTGATCATGAGTTATGGCCTATACCTTTCACTATAGATGAATTGATCAATGCTGTCAAAAACACCAAAAATTCTACGCCTGGGCCTGACTTAATAAGAAACGAAAGCGTTAAAAAATTACCCCTGTACCTAAAAAATTCCCTACTAGAATATTTCAATCATCCCTGGAATACTGGAGAAATTCCGCAAAACTGGAAGGACGGGCTAATCATCCCTATTCCAAAAGTGCCACTCCAAAACATCCAAAGGATATTCGACCTATATCACTAACATCCAATATCGTAAAAATTATGGAAAAAATGATTAATCATAGACTAAACATGTATTTAGAAGCAAAAAAAAATTCCCAAAATACATTTTAGGATTTAGAAAAGGATTCCAGGCCACATGGGCAATTATGAAATTAGTCGATTATATTTATGCTAGCCGGGAAAACAATAAGTATGTTTCAGCAATCTTCTTAGACATTAATAAAGCTTACGATTCCGTAGACCATCAAACTTTAATCAAGAAATTAATTGAAATAAAAATCCCCAGCAAATTCGTAATTTGGATAAGCCAATTCATCAACAACCAGAGAATTGGATTAAAAACAATTAATAACATAATCTGGACGAAACAAAATAGGGGCCTCCCACAAGGTGCAATTCTTAGTCCAACCCTATTCACAATTTTAACCAGCGACATTCACAAATATCTAGACATAGACGAAGAATCAGAACTGTCGGTTTATGCTGATGACATAGCGATTTGGACATCACATTCTTCATTACCAATACTGAAGCGAAAAATGCAAAACATTTGTGATAAAATCTCAGAATGGGGCAAAATTCACCAATTAACAATATCAGCTGAGAAATCAGTCGTGATTGTCTTCACAAAAAAAAAAGCCTGATAGCTTCCAAGTGATCTTAAACGATGAACCCTTACCTTACAGACTCCAACATAAGTTTCTGGGAATATTAATGAATTGCAGATTAAATTGAACTCCTTTCATACAAATGATCAAATACAAAGTGGACAAAAAATTATCTTTATTAAAAAGAATAATGGCGGCAAAATGGGATTCACCTTGGTTCATGCAAAAACAGCTTGTACAATACAGGGGTTGGACAAAAATATGGAAACACATAACAAAAAACATATTATCACCTTTAATATGGAGTTGGATAACCCTTGGCTTGTAGAACAGCTTGGAGCCTCCTTGGAATAGACAAATAGAGATCCTGTATGATTTGTAAGGGAATCTTGTACCATTCTTCATGCAAAACAATGGCAAGTTCCTTCAACGATGATGGAGGTGGATAGCGTGTTCGCAAGTTTCTTTCCAAAACAGACCACAAAGGCTCAATAATATTAATATCTGGTGATTGTGGGGGCCGTGGCAGATGTGACACTTCACCCTCATGCTGAGAAAACCAGTCCTGGACAATGCGAGCTGTGTGAACCGGCGCCTTATCATCTTGGTAAAAGGCATCACCTTTGGGGAACAAAGTTTGCACCATCGGATGAACCTGGTCACACAAAACGCTGAGATAGTCCTTGGCAGTGATGTTGCAGGGTAACGATAGGGCCGACAAAATACCACGATATTGCTGCCCAAACCATGACTGAACCTCCACCATGTTTTACTGTTGGCTGCAAACAATCTTGATCATAAGCTTGCTTTGGTGTTCTCCAGATGTAAACTCGGCCAGCAGTTGGAAACAGTGTGAACGAAGACTCATCCGACTATATGACCTTTTTCCATTGCTCCAAAGACCAGGTTTTATGAACATGGCACCACTCGCTTCGGATTTTAGCATTGCGATCAGTGATCAGTGGCTTTGGGATTGCAGCACGTCCAGAAATACCCTGTTTGTCGAAATGTTTTGGTTCTGACAGGGTTTGTGAGGGTGGCATTCAGTTCTGCAGTAACTTTTGCAGCTGTAGTCTTCTTATTACGTACCACAATCCTATGCAGTGTTCGTTTGTCTCCATCATCCAACACATTTTTCCGTCCACGCTGATGTTTATCAGACTTGGTTTTCCCACTCCTGATGTATGCAGTTGTAATCTTGGATACTGTGCCTCTTAAAACACCAAACATTTCAGACACCTTGGTTACAGAAGCACCCACCATACGGGCTCCAACAATTTGCCCACGTTCGAATTCTGTTAGTTCAGCCATATTGCACTAAAACCTCAACAGAATACAGCATAGAAACAAATGAAGCTTTTTATCTATTTGATGAAGGTTTATTGCCAATACTAAATAGGGGTGATAGCAGCACATCACTCAAATTTGCATAAAATTTGCATTTTACTTCAGACATGCATTTTCTGAGGTGTTTCCATATTCTTGTCCAACCCCTGTATCTTATTCTGTCAATCACCGATCTATATGGCCCTTTTCTAGTCTTGACGTCCCCGAACAACAAAAAAATTAGTCACATCTGAAAGACGTGCTCTAAGACTAGCCTTACGGGCATTATCGACTTCTCCAATCTCCACCTTGTATATGGACATAGGTTTTTCTCCCCCACATATACGATAGGCACAAAAATTTATCCTTTATTTCTATAATTACTGCAGAAATCACTCGAAATGAGACTCAACGCATATTAATGATCTAATCAATGAAGCGCTTAAATCAAGTTTCATAAAAGAGATAGCTTGGTCTTGCTTCAGTTCCCTTCCATTATCTTAGATCCATGTTAAAACCCAATATATATCCAAACCCATCTTTTATTCTTTTCAACAGACACAGATGATATGATTTCAATTCCCCCGTGGCCACATGTAAGAACCGGCAATCCATTAGCTCTCATAAATGAATGCGTATTTTCAAACTATACTGACTACAAAACAATATACATAGATGGATCCTATGACCAGGAGAAAAATACTGGTGGTGTAGGAATTTATATTCCTCCAGATGATGCTCTAGTCCTAGGATGCTATTCAGTCTTCAGTTCTTTTGAAACTGAAGTTGCTGATATTCGCTACTTTCAATGAATATAGAAGGCGCTGCTATTTTTGAAAAATAGCGGCGAAAATAGGACCCACCTCACCATCCGTTTTCCATCAATATTCTTTGAATATTACACTGTGATATTTTTCTGTATGTTGGTATATTTTGCAAATGGTTAATGTGGCAAGCACCTGCTCGGAATACCACTTGATTCAACTTTCGTTTTAATGCTGGCATATTAAAAAAAAATTATTGCTTAGTCGGAAAGTTATTCTTCTGCTTCGTTATGTGCCATCTCCTACCGGAGGTTGGCGACCAAATTGTTAATGGCGTACTAGGAATATTAATGCGGTGGTTTCCGTTGCCTTTCGCATGTTTAGTTAAGGGATAAACACAACATGCCATGGCGGGATTCGAACCCGCGACCCGAGGATCACGAGAAGCACTGAAGCTTGCGCCCCAGCCCTCTCGGCCACCGAGCCAGCAGAAAGTTATTAGTTGATTAAATATGAAAAAGTAGATTCAAGATGAAAATTGTTCCTAATAATAAACGATCTAATTTTTTGCTTATTAATGACCCACAAACAAAACAATGTTATCAAAACTAATGCAGCTAACAATAGAAACAGATATTTTACCGTAAAATTACGTGCATGTAAACGTGTTGTACATGAAACAAATTTTTAAAAACAAATTTTGAATATTATTTCATTTTGTTAGTAGTATATGTTAAAATAGGTAAATATTTTCCATCTTTTACTCTACCGTTGCTAATTTCTGCTTACACAGTGGTGATGGAAAAAAAAGTGTTGATAACATGGTATCTGTGGCTTTACTTGTAAGTTTTTACTTCCCAACTTTTTCTAATTGCTTTATTTTTTGGGAAGAAATGCAATCTTATTGGCATGTATCATCGTTTTTGGTGTGCAGCCTTACACATG
Organism: Rhysida immarginata; assembly: GCA_023313115.1. Taxonomy (NCBI): domain Eukaryota; kingdom Metazoa; phylum Arthropoda; class Chilopoda; order Scolopendromorpha; family Scolopendridae; genus Rhysida; species Rhysida immarginata. Next base: position 1,013,271 of record JAHWFO010084014.1, read on the forward strand.
GCAGTATCTGTAATGCTGGGTGCCCACTTAGCGCGACGATCGCGCGATTCTATCGCTTTGAGTCATATGCGCATGCGCAACAAACGCCAAGTGATCAATTCGCTTCTCGGTGCCCACTTGGCGCGACGGCCGCGTGACTGAATGCGCATGCGCTATCTACGCGATCATTTCGCTTCCCACTTCAAGATTTCGTGCCTCCAAAATCGACATGGACGAAAATGATTTTTTTTTATTTTTGGAATGCTTAGCTATTTGCATATTTTGCAAGGGTTAGCAAAACAAATGAACTCTTTGTCGCGATAACTTCAATCAAATTTTCCGTAGCGATATCCGACCATCTCGAAATAGGTGCTGCCATGATTGCATGTGCCACGTGATTCGAAACTGTTTTCTGATTGGGTGCGATAGAGTCGCGCGATCAAAAAGCTTTTGAATCGCCTTAGATGCGCCACAGAATCGCCCTCGTGACGTCACTCTGCGCATGCCTGCTTCACAAAGCGATAGAATCGCGCGATCGTCGCGCTAAGTGGGCACCTAGCATTACTTTTTCTTTATTTCTTTAACTGCAACAACGTGTTGAGCCTTATTTAAACTACGGCGAATTCTACTTAGCTCCGTTCAAGTAAATCCCACAAGGGCGGCGCCACCTAAACTGAAAGTAGCGAATAGCATTAGCACTAGAGTAGACAAGGGAACACTCATAAAAACTGGCTAATTTTAACTGATTCCAAGAGTACCCTGACGGCTATGAACGGCGATATTAAAAAACATAAATGGTACCAAAAATCGACCTCAGGAAATTTTATTGAGACCTTACTAAATCTGAAAATTCTAAATTACAATATTAGATTAATGTGGATTCCTGGCCATAGAGGGATATTTGGAAACGAGCAAGCGGACCTTCTCACAAATGGAGCAAGAAATCACAGTAGCCCTAAGGCGACCGTTAATTTATCTTTAGACTCAATCAAAAAATAATAATAAAATAGGTGCACTGCATGTGGAACTCGGAGTGGTGTAATGAAAGTAAAGGCGCTCATTATAAAAATCTTCCCGAAATTCCGACTAAGAGACAAACTTTAAAACTGACAAAAATAGACCAATCAATGATTTTTAGACTAAGATCCGGACATGTAGTCTTTAAATCACCTTTATTCAAGCTGGGAATCACAATCTAAGAGAACATTCATGTGGTGAAGAACAGACGGTTGAACACGTTCTACTGAGGTGCCCTCTTTTAGACGAACAAAGAAAAACTTATTTGATGAAATAAAATTCATAGTAAGGAACCCCAATGAAATCGACCTAAAAACTTTACTAGCCTTAGGAGAAAATGGAATAAAAAAACAAAATGATGAGACGGGTGTTAAAGTGGAAATTTGATAAGTCATGAGTCAACAAACACTTTGCATAGTAAATTATAAAAAAATTATTAATGACAATGAAAAGAAAATAACACACAAAGCGTGTCCCATGTTAACAACGGTAGATGTTAAAAATTATACACAATCAAAAATGAATTCAAGTACTCAGTGTCTCACACAAGTATTTGTACAAAAAATGAATAAATTACTCAGTGGAGCGGTAGTACAGCCATGGCGTCTCGCGATGCACAGTTAACTCAACAGCCTAGATGCATGGTTCTGCGGATGAAATATTCGGGTATGGAGAAAGATAGCAGAGATTGTACCGTCCAATCGAATAGGCTTCGTGGCCAGGCCAACATGGTGAGACTGCGAAAACGAGCGATGGGTCGAAATAAACATTGACACGCATGAAACGTGGGGGACCACGTCGGCAAACTCGTAATTGGAATTACGGAGGTACAATCTTAAGGCTGGAGCAAGGAGAAAGAAATACAGGCAATGTGAGTGGACACCATGGCTGCACAGGAGTAGTGAGGTGACAGAAGCAAGGAGAAGATGAAGAAAGTTCTAGAACAAAAAGAACATTAATTACGCGAGTTCGAAACAAATTTACAACAATGGTCAACGGACCACAACAATGAATTACTTAAACCTAAATACAAATTATCAATAAAAATAACATTTTGGAATAATAAAAAAAAATTAATTTACCATCCACCACGAGATTTAATGAATAGCAATAGTTTCTTCATTAGCCATAAGCTGCGGTTTCCCAACATAAAAGTTAATAGTAAACGCTCTACTTCACTACCTTATAAATACAGACCTATTTAAAGTATTAGTTCCGATCCTCTGGGCAAAAATACGAACTTAAAAGTCGAATAACACACACGTAAGTTTTGTATTATCAGGCTAAAAATCCTGGGTTGAATGGATCTGAAGGAATCATGGTATTCTTTATGGTCACTGTTTTAGCACGTGAATTCGACTTGAAGGGGTCCACGAAAAATTCTGAAAACTTGACACAGCGGAGCTAAGACCTTGATAGTCATATTTCTGAAAACAGAATTTGAAAAGGTTAATCCGTTGTTATCGTACAAACGGCGGACGGCCGGATAAACATACAGACCAAGCGTGCATTCTTATAAGTAGATTTTTTTGCTAAAGCTCCTAATAAGTAGAGGGTCTTAAGCCTGAAAATTATTTGCTGCAATGTTTCAAATTTTTCCAACGGAAGTCTAGCTAAATGAGGTTACTTTCCCCTTTAATGGTGACATGAAAGGTAGAAGAGCAAACAAAAAGAACGAGGACATCTATTGCGATTATGAAAAAAGTTCATAATCTTTATTAGGAGCTTTAGCATAAAAGCTACTTATAAGAATGCGCCCTTGGCCTGTAGGTTTATCCGTCCGCCGTTTGCACGATAACTTGAAAACGGATTAACTTTTTCAAATTCCGTTTTCAGAAATATGACCATCAAAGTCTTAGCTCGGCCGTATCAACTTTTCAGAATTTTTCGTGGATCCCTTCAAGTCGAATTCAGGTGCTAAAACAGTGAATGTAAAGAATACAAAGATAATGGCATGTCATATAACAATCGATTTGTCAAGAAGGAATACATTGTGACTTTCTGTTCATCTTTTAAGCATTATTGACATCGGCGCGCGCACGTGAAATCGCTTTGTCGACGCACGATTGCTCAAGTGCTCATAATCTATGGGTGCGTTCACTTATTCGTTCGGAGTCATGCTCCGAGTCAATGTGATCACGTGATCAGAGTACTAGCGTCATGGCTCAGAGTCAACACAACGACGTAACAATCGAAGACTTTGATCGTTATAATCATTTGCGTGCAGTATTGCCAATTTAGCCTTTTTTTCATGCGCTTGTCTTTTGTTGGACATTTTTAATAAAAATTAAACAATGCACTTCAACCATCTACCATTCACTTAAAAGTCTTCAATTCTCTTCAAAAACTCTCATCATTATTCATTGGTGAACTTGTTATTTATTCTTTTTATTTATTATTTTATCTTCTCCATTTATAAATGAGTATAGAATCATTCAATAATAAATAAACATATTATACTACTTCGTAAATTAATGTATAATGCACAAAATATTGAAATGATCTTTTAAATTGGACACATCCCTGCTAAATTAGCAACACTACTTGTGAACGATTCAAGATATTTTTTCCCTTCTTCGCAACCTCCGGAGGCATCAGAAAAGCATGAGCAGTGCCCATGGCACTTTAGGTTATGGGGAACCTTTAATATTAAGTTATTTTTTATTAACAGGAATAAACAATAGCATATTTTTTATTTTTTAATATTTTTATAAAAACAAAGTTCTGGTCATAATTGTAATTTTAATTTATTATCATAGAGACTAGGGTGGCCTCATGCGTAAAGATGAACTGAGATTGAGCATATAAAAATTAATAATTATGCTGAAAAAATTGTCTTGAATCAAATTTTCGATCAATTTAAGCTAAATTTTCGTTTGTATCGTGCCAAGCCTACAACAATGGAAGGCTAACCAATTATGGTAGGCTATGATCGTGCACTTTGGAAAGATAGAGGCGGCCATGTTGATAGTTAAACAACGTATGCGCCAGCTTGAAAAAAATAAAGTCTTCTCTTGTTTGTGTGGTTGCCACGGCTCCTAACAAGCGCGCTCGCAAACGATATCTCATTGTAACAAAATTAATCATCGTTGAAGTCACAACTTTGTTGGCCCTCTTCATTGTTGCGTCGTCTTTCTCATTAAATTTTTTGACTCCGATGTCTCCAGCTTGAAAGCAGGAGTTAAGGGAGTTAACCCGAGTCGCACTCCAAGCGAATAAAGAAACAAACTCCGAAAGACTCCAAGCGTACCCTGATGTTGGAGGTCAAGGGAGTTAACTCCGAGCGAAGAAAGAAACGGAGACCAAATGACTCGGAGCAAATAAAGAAACGGAATCCGAATGGCTCAGAGTCACGGGAGTCACTCGTTGTGACTCCAAGTGAATAAGTGAACGCACCCTATATTATTCAGTAGCGGAAGAATGGAGCTACTTATTGTTTTATAATGTCAGTCCATCCCTTTCATAATTTCTACATTTTTTGAGGTAGAAGGTTGAAATTCGGAATGTAGCTTACTATGGGCATGCCCATCCGCACTATTTAGTTTGGTTTTGATTGGTATACTGGGGTCGGAATTACGGGGGTGGGATTCAGAGAGGGCAACATATCTATGTGCTATTTAGGTACGTAAAGGTGTGAAATTCAGTATCCAGATTCCTCTAGGAAAAACCTACTATGAAATTTAGGCCCAATTGTTACAATGGGGTCGGATTTGCGGGGGTGGCAGTCACTTGGCCCTTAGAACTATGGCAACATATGGCATGTGATATATACGTTCGGAAATAATGAGAAAGGAAATAAGATAGGAGGTTTTTCACATTTTCTACATGTTACTTTCGAGAATATCAATTTTTTGATTAAAAAACTTGGGGAGAGGTAAAAAGTGTAGAGAAAGGGGTAAATATAGATGACCGCAGTATCTGCTACTTGCCTTAACCAACTGGGGGGGGGGGGGGGGGGGTTAATTTCTTTTTAATAAATGTATAAATGTATTTCTGCTTCACCGCTAAAGCCCCTCCTTGGAATATTTACAAGATTTTATTTCTCATTATTATACTTAAAAATGGCGTATAAAATATATTAGCCTTTACAAATAGTTGTTTTCGACATTTTGCCCTTAGGTTTCATTAGATAGCCTTACCCATTTTATTCCGACTCCTCCTTTAGAAGTTTTGTAAATTTTTTTTTTGATGAATATTCGATTACCCAATCGATGTCTATAAATCTTCAAAAGCGATTCATAGTGATCATGATCCTATTCCCAACATTTAATGAATTTACGTTTGCCAAGGAATAGTCGAAATAATTTTTGAGGCACTAATTATCATTGTATTTGCATTGTCTTCTGAATTTTTCATAATTGTCGTGGGGAGCATATCAATTAAATTGCATGCTAAAGGAGTCGCATAAATTATTACATTATTTTATTAATCACTAAAATATCATAAAGTTAGAATGATAAAAAACTCAAAGAAATAAACGTAATTTACAAAAGTACAATGCAGGCCAGAAACAAAGGATCCTGGCCTCTAACGGTTTTCTCGAGAATGCTACATTTTTCTAGCCCTAGTAAAACATGCAGCCGGATTTACGGGCTAAACAGAAGTCCGTTGAAAATCTGTTAAAAATATAGAGCAATGTACAATTAATTAGAACACTCATCTAAAATAAATCTACTTCTTAAACCGCTTTCTGGTGTTAACGATTGCTCGTTCGTCGTAGGCTTTTCTTGCTTTGTATAGTAAAAATTATGCGATCATTACAATCGAAACAGGAAAATGTCATTTTGCATTTTCTTTAAACGACCTTTATTGTTTCTTAATCCTTGAAAAAACGTTTTTATTTCATTTTTAATTAGACAATTCCATTCTATTTAGGATGAAGGGGGTGGGAGGAATGAAATGAATAGCATACGCATTGAATTTATTTCAAATAATGGCGATAGACGAAGGGTGCGGGCTACAGTTCATGGAACTTTTGAGAAGCAATTTCATTGATTTTGTTCTCTGACGGCTAATGAGATTTCCGAAGTGGGGGAGGGAAGGGGGAAAAGGGAGTGAGTAAAAAGAAAGGAAACCAACCCCAGAGCCAAACAAGTGCACGCGTGAAAATCATGAGCCTACGCTCATTGTCATCCCTCCGTCCGTTGACTCGGAGGAATTTTCCAATCGGAGGCCAATATTTACTCACACATGTCTTTGGCAACATTTTCCTTACCAATATTAAAAACCATACTGGTCTAGAAATCAATCATAGAGGAATGAAACACATTATAGAGATTTATTTATTTATTTGTATTTTACGGCTGTAGTCTAGTTTCTGTACATCCTTCAGAGAGATAATTAGAAGTATTTGCAAATATTTCGTATACAGGGTGAGTCAAAAGCTGTTACCCCCCCCCCCATTACAATTTCAAAACGAGTGAAGATACAACAAATCTGCTGCAGGCAACATATAGGAAGTTAGGTAGGGCTAAATAATGGTGGTGTCAAATTTGACCTTGATTACGAATTTTGCACTTTCCACCTTGCCGCTACAGGTAGAGAAAAATTTCCAATTGTACAGTTGTAGAGCTCAAAACGTTGATTTTAACGAAAAAAGATTAAAAATAAACACACTACAGCCAGCTCGGTGGCCGACAGCATTAAGGCGCAGGTCTTGTAACATGTCAGCAGAACTGGAGAATAAGTGTGTGGGTGTACTATGGAATGGCATATCCATCGATGTGCAAACATGTCATCCAGTCGTTGACGTGCAGTGGCTACAAAATGTGGAGGTACTGCACTACGGAGCAAGTTTTCTAATAAGTCTGAAACGAAGCCATCCAAAATCATTTATGTGTACCATCAGAAAAAAAATCTTTACCTGATGCTTGGTAGGCTTATCTCCAGTTATAATATCATTTATTATTTAATTTATCTGTGAGTTCCATATTCTTTCTGAAGGTTGGATAGGAGAGATTCTCGATCTGTGAGCCAGGTGCCCGCCTCTCATTGGGCTTTCAACCAAGACAAATTGGTTGTCTTTAAGACATCTTGAGAGAGCTTGGCTGTCCGGGTGTCTGCGATAGTCCAACTGATAGAGGCGTCGGCCATGACAACCGAGGTTCCTGGTTCGAACACAGGTGGCAGAATTTTTCCTTCCATTTTTCGATAGAAAAATCCTTACCTGATGCTTGGTAGGCTTATCTCCAGTTATAATATCATTTATTATTTAACTCCTTTTTTTTAAATCAGCGTTTTGAACTCTACAACTGTACAATTGAGAATTTTTCTCTACCTGTAACGGTTACAAAGTTTCAAGGTGAAAAATTCGAGATCAAAGGTCAAATTTGACACTTCCTATATGTTGTCTGCAACAGATTTGTTGTATCTCCTCTCGTTTTGAAATTGTATGGGGATAACAAACTTTTGACTCACCCTGTATATAAAGGTTGTTCAATAAATAACCAGTCAAATACAAGATATTTGGAATATAGGCATTTTACTGTCACAAGTTCTTGCCCCCATTATTCAGACACTTATCCCAGACACAATACGATTCAGAAAGCCATTTTCTTGCGACAGGTATCGTATCAGATTCTCCAATGGCAAGCCCATGTGGAGTTGATGTGCTCGTCGTTGAGAGTATGTATGCCCAAAGTGATACTTTTCTGAATGCAGGTGTCTGTGCACATTGCATGTATAGCATCCACACTCATATCCACTGCAACTGAAGTTTGACGAATCGTTATGTCTCTGCTTGCCAGTACAAGGTCTTTTGGCAAGATCTTCAACCCTTTTTATCTTTACTGGAATGGGTGCATCCTGTCGACCATGGTGTAAGAATAAAAGGAAATTTTAGTGCAAAAATTTGTCCCGTTCCAATCTTTGGCCACCATGGTTGAACATGCAATAACATTCAACCAGGGCATAATGACAGATTTGGTGCAAGGTTTATTTAAAAACGGATTTTCTAAAATAAAAAATGCAACAAACGACGCCACGAAACCACAAATGCACAAAAGAATTTGTGGATTTTTGGTTTCATGGCGTCCTTTGTGGATTTGTGGTTTCGTGGCGTCTTTTGTTGATAGTTGTGTCCAAAGTTTCTTCTGTAAAAAATGCAGTTTTCAAAATGTATTTGGCAAAATAAAACATGTATTTTGCGAAATAAAAATTCTTTTGCAGAATTAAAAAAGAAGCTTGCAAAATAAAAGAAACAGCTTTTGTAATTTTCAAATTACTTGGGCAAGCTAAAGTTGTGTTAAAATATTGATAGATAAATATTAACATTGGAAAAAATTTTATGTACTGAGAAACTAATCTCCTATATTTAATTGATTTAAAACCTAAACTTCAAAACTTAACTAAATTTACATAACAAGGAAAGTATAGATGTCAAAGTTGGCTTGATCCATTCCATCCAATTCCGTTCAATCTACTTGTCAACTCCATTGTGAACTGAACGGAATGAACCGAGCCAACTATGACATGGATACTTTCCTTGTTATGTAAATTCAGTTAAGATTTGAACCTTTAGAGGGAGGGTTATTTTTATAATTTTTAATAATTTTAATGTATTATTTTATGACCCGAGCTTTTCTTTTTTATTTTAAAAATTTATGTATTGAGTTTTAAATCAAATTTATGTGTTGGGTTTCACATGTGTTAAATTAAACATGGGAGATTAATAAAGTAGATAAAAAGAATAAAAAGTAGAGGGTAGGAGATACTTCTTACCCCATTTTTTTTTTTATCTCCACCTACGTATTTCAAATCATCTATCGGCAGATTTTGGAACTATTTTTTTTCCTTCGCCAAACAAAATTCCATTGCCTCACGATTATTCTGCTAAAATATATCAGGTCATTCTGACGAGTAGTTTTCAAATTATCGATTTTTGAAATCGTAACTTTAATTATAATCACCTTGTATTTTACGTTTTGCAAAACATATTTTTATTTCACAAGCTGCACTTTTAATTCTGCCAAGTGTATTTTTAATTCTGCAAGTGGCATTTTTTATTTTATATTTCGCAAAAATCTGTACAATTTGGCACATAACCTATGCCTATCCTTATGTACACACTGTAAGAGTTGGTATTTTTTTTAGCCTATCACCAACGTTCTTTAAAGTAATTAAAATTTATGGAAACTCAACAGAACCTACAGCATGGGCGTTCAACAAGTGTTCACACAATCTAGCGGTCAAAAAAAAGAAGCAGGACAAACTTTTGCCTTGCTCATTGCATGGTAGCAGTTAGGAATTTTATCACCATTTTATTTTTACACCATGCCGTGGACGTCCAAGCCTTACGTCCATGGTGCGTCTTGAATGAATGATTTGTCCTTCCCGAATTGCCCATTCCGTGCTTTATGGCCAAGTTTAAATTCATACAAAGACAGGCTCGAATTATTGGCTCGTAGGTGCCATTTCAGACGTTTTCTCAAAATAAAATTGAATGTTTTCACTTAGACAAGTAAGTGCAAAAGAATAACCAATCATTTCTATTTAATGTATAAAAAATTTGCATTATTCAACTCATCCTACGAGAGGATTGTAACTATTCAAAAAGTAAGGGTGAAGAAACGAAAAATTTTTCCCCTGGACCTGATAGAAGAATTACAAATTTCACAAGCTGACATACAAAAACGTACACCACATAAAACCAACTTGGAACAATCAAAAGGCTTTCGGGAAAAAATGAAGAATTAAAACGGCGCATGTTGGACCCAGGAAAGGAATAGCAAAGAGTTGAAAAGAACGTAGTCCATTGAGACTTACAGACGAAGGAAGGATACCACTTTTCCACAAAGGATCTTTTTGTGGAAAAGTGGTATCCTTCCTTCGTCTATACGCAAGTATCCACAGATCTTAAAGTCAGTCAACTTTTATATAAGTTTTTAGATACTATTATCTATCATTGCGGATTATTCAACAACAACAACAGCAACGACGACGACAAAATAGACCTCATTTGTCAAATGATCACCATTGAAGAAGGAACTGAAAATTGTGACTTATCTCCAGAAAATTGTAATTTACATCCTGAAAACAATGAACAGTTTGATTTGATCAACAGTTTCCAGATTTCTCTCGGCTCCTTAAGCCTTGGATCTAACAATTTCTTTTACATCCTTCATTGATATCTATGGTAGTGCATTTAAGAACGGACTGAATAAGCATTCATTCCTTCGCACCAAGTTGAACTTCACGGCTCAGCCTCGTTTTCCATCAAGCATGAGCGCGGCCATAATCTCGCGCTTTCTCGTTTGAAAAAGTTTCATTAATTCCTGTTATCTGAAGCCTGCGACGCAGAAATGCTGGTAGAACTTAGTGTATACTAATTTTATAGAACTGATTTTCTAAAACATTTTTAAGAATTATTTCATAGACTACTAATTGTCCCCAAAGGCCTTTTATCAATGAAGCTTTATGTTCAGAATAATTCTAATGAATGGAACTACTTTAAATGTTCAGCACAAGGTAACGTTATTACAGAGCAACGTGTAAAGCATCCCACAATCACATAACATAGATGAAGACTCGAGGGACTACCTATTCCGTCAAGATAGTGCACCACCCCAACTACCACTGATATATGGCGTTATCTGAATGAGTATCAACACTGGATTGGCCGTAGTACTTACTGTCAATGACCTCGCATTTTGCAGTTGGCCACTCTGTTCACCGGATCTGTGATTTTTTTTTCTGTGGCATTATGTCAAGGACACTGTTTGTGTTCCACCTATGACGTATGACGGCGAACTTTGGCTGCCATCGAAACATGCTGCCTATGTGTGGCAAGAATTAAGACTATCGCCTGGACATTTGCTGTGTGACACGCGTTTCCCTCATTGAATACTTGTAATTCATTGTGATGCAGGTAAACTTTGAATTACCTGTTCACTGATACATTACACGTTGTTCTATAATAAATAAACTACTCATATTCGTTAATGGCGATAATTACTTCTATTATTAAAAACACAGTGGCTACCATCCCGGTTAAACTAAACCATTCGCGGAACCATATTTTAAACCGCCCTATGTTAATATTGCAAGTTTCTAATGGACCATAATGATCCATTAACCACGTACCTTGGAACCAATCTCGACTATCATTAATTTTACGCTATATTCACTCATGACACATCATTCCAAGTCGTTTGATACATTACATGCCATATTTTAGCATTGAAAGTTCCTATGAGCCGTAAAGGTTCCACTAAACTAGGTTCCTTGTATCCAATTTCGACTATCATTAATTTTACGTTATATTCACTCATGACACATCATTCCAAGTCGTTTGATATAACACATGCCATATTTTAGCATTTAAAGTTCCAATGAGCCATAATGGTTCCACTAAACCAGGTTCCTTGGAACCCATTTCGACTATCATTAATTTTACATTATATTCATTCACGACACATCATTCCAAGGCTTTCGATATATTACATGGCATATCTTACCGTTGAAAACATTTGAGGGTGTCAAAAGGGCACCATTAGAGCACGTGCCATTGTTTCGATTTCAACCATTTTCAAAATGGTTCATTCCCGGAACCATATTTATTAATTGGCGAAAATAGTAATTTATATCCGCTTCAATCTCGTCATTACGATTTGTTTGATATATTACTTAATATATCTCTCCATTGAAAATTGCTTGGTGGGGTCGTGAAGGTACCGTTTGTGCACGTGCTCTTGAACGAATTTAGAAAATTTATGTGATTGGTTTGTGCCATGTACCTTATTTATCGACTGACGAAAATAGTAATGAATAACCGCTTCTAACTCTTCATTACGATTTGTTTGTTATATTACTTAATATTCTTCCCATTGAAAATTGCTTGGCGGGAAAATTGAGGTACCATTTGTGCACGTGCCAATGAACCGATTTTAGATAATATTTGCGATTGGTTCGTGCCATCAACCATATTCATCCACTGACGAAAATAGATTTTGAAAATCTTTCATAGCCTCAGAGGAGTTAGAGTTACAGACAGACAGACACGTTTCTCCACACTGATAAAATAAAGCACCTTTCGGTACTTAATAAAGATTTGTATTAAATATGCAGAGCCGATTCAGTCATTTAGAAAAATCTGTAATTAGCAAATGAGCAATTTAAAATTGGTGAGAAGTCCAAAAGTTAAGCATAATTGTAAAAAAAAAATAACATTTAAAGATTCAGAACCAGAAAAAAAAAGTTGGTATGTAAATATGTAAATCATTTAGGCGGTTAAACCAATGTCAATTTAGAATCGGATTATCTCAGAAATGCAAATCTATGCAAAAGTGTAATAAATATAATAATAGAGTAAACCATAGGGTTACATTACACACTCTTGCAAGCCATTATAAGAGACTCCTTGTTATCCAATAACTGCATGCAGGTCAATATTGCAAGAGATAACTATAAAAAAATAACGCAGCGAGTTTTCGACGGCATTTTGACATTGGAAGGAATGGAAAGGTTCACACGGCAAACAATATTGAATTGGGTCACACAATTCAGGTTTAGTGCAACCATTGTCAACAAGAAGACTCCTGGGTCGAGTTTTTGGACATGAGATCGCGGTTTAGTAAGCATCGCTCATACGTCAAAATTGCGTAAGATCAGAGCAATTACAATTAGAAGGCTTTGACATTACGCAATTTTGACGTATGAGCGATGCTTATTAAACCGCGATCTCATGTCCAAAAACTCACCCCAGGTCGCCCTCGAACTGTGCGAACACAGGAATGTGACATTCAATGTCAGTTGTGGGCGTCGCATTTGTCCGGCGAATATGCAGTGCGTAGGAAACGCGAGTATGGGTAGTGTACATGAGCAGCTACGAATGGAGTCTTGCCCCTGTACGGTTACCAATGAACGTGAGTAATTTGCATATATGACTGCCAGGGTGGATGTTTAGTATAGTTAAGGTATTTGTAACTGATATTTGCCGTTACTGGAATTGTATTTTTGTATTTTTATTCAGTGTATAGTGGGCGAGGTCAAAAATGCTAACACCGAGTTGAGTTAGTGAAGAAAGCCATTGTTGCTACGACAGTCAACAATACGTTAACAATCGAGCAATAATCATTGCTTCACCAACCCAACTCGGTATTTGCATTTTTGACCTCGCCCAGAGTTTGTCGTGATTGCGTTGTCGTGTATTGTCGTGTTTGTGTTTGTTGTGCGCTCTGTTGGAGGCTGGTATTGTTTCGTTATTTTCGTTTTTCGGAAGATCAGTCCAGCTTCCAGCAGAGCATTGTTGTATGAGATTCGTGGAAAATTTTTTTTTGTAAAATTTAAATCTCTTTTTTTTCTCTCTCTCTCTCTCTCTTGGGTTCTGTTACGTGCGTTGTTGCGTGTCGCTCGGTGTTCGTAAAGAGTTTTCCGTCTAGCGGAGTTATGTTTTGATCGGTATTAACCCTTAACGCTGGTTATAAGATTGTTTTTGATTAATAATGTAATAATGGAATTAAAACCGATAATGTAAGCCAGTTTTATTATGCTTGAAATGAATAAGAAATAATTAAGCTATAGAGAAATCAGTCAAGCCTTTCTTTGGAACAGTTCCCCCGTCATGTGATCTGGTCGTCAGTGCATAACCAGCGGAGCGTCGGCGTTGATATAACGGAACTGTAATAATGTTGGAAGTTCTACAAGTATGGTAATGTAAATGCAAAAGTTGCGAAGAACATTGTGAGTGATATTCTTAATTCCTTTTCCCCGCGCTGAACATGGCTCGTCGGGCGTCGAGTATCCAGTCCGCCATTCTGTCCCCCCCCCCTAATTCCCGTATAAGACATGATTTTCGCATGAGCTGATGTTTCGCCACCGGGCAGCAACCTCGTCTATTTTAGTGCTCATCTTAATTAACCCTTTGTAAAGAAATAAACTATTGACAGTCCCCTTTGTGCTTTTTAAGCGACTTTCGTAGCTTTAAGCTTAGATGTTTAAGTTGCAGAGACCAGCACTAGTCTATGGTTGGCTATTTACCCGAGGCACAGGTGAAAGGCGCGGTATAGTAAAGGCAGACCCGTGAACTTTGGTAAGTTAATTATCGCGCGTGCACTGAAGAAAACACGTTGCCGCTGATCAATGTATTCTTATTGTTTGCTGTGGTTAGCGCACTGTATTGTCGGGGCCTGCCAAGGAGGGGTTAATGTGGTAAATAACAGAGGCACTGTGCGCGAGTGGCATACAACGTGGAGTATTTGATGCGGAGGCCCTCAGAGTTCGCAAAACATTGGCAGCAACAAGAGTCAATGTTTCTGCCGTTGCACACTGCGTTAGGAGGAGCCCTTCCCACCTGCCGTGCATTGTCCCAGCCATAAACATACGTAGCGGGAATTTAACGTAATGAATTGGTTGATACTTAGATGTTACTTACCGTAGCCATTTGCCAACTTTAAGTTGAATTCGTTATTGCGAGGGGCCCCTCATTTTGCGTTAATGGACTGTGTTATGATACTGTTTTCTAGTTGCAGATGTAAACTTTTAGTGCCTGAATGCTAATAAACGTGAGAAACCCCCAAAGCATGGTGTTCGTATCAATATCTCATTCATTTTTTTGGGTCTCGAACCCTAGACGCAACCTCTCCCCGTCACATACCACACAGGTGGTGAATACAGGTTTCCGTACTGAAAGGGGTGGGGGGGGGGGGGTTGAACGTCTCAGGAAAATGTACGCAGACTGGCACAAACTTTCGTTGCTGAGCTTTAACGTTTCAAAGAGTGTATACATCAATTTGGGACACTCTGTAGAGATAAAATTATTAATTTCTACGTTTTTAAGAGACTTCTCTCCAGTTTTAGATTTTTTCCATCATTGTGGTAGTATTACACAGTTGTGTGTTAAATTTCAACTTTATTACGTACTTCCAAGTCGCATACAAACATCGTGCTTTATATATATAGATTAATGTACGATATCTCATCTCAAGGAGCGTCGCCCCAAGTTATTAATTGTCTAATTGTTTCTGCCCCACTCTGTATTATACCAAAGAACTAATAGTAGTTCTACACTGACAAGGGAATCCCTCGAACATGTATGTCATAGATTTCCACTAAATTGTTCAGAGAAATATGTTACTCATCTGAAGCTACTATAGATGCTTGCAAAATAAGAGAGTGTGAAATTGCGTTTCTTTCAAAATAAACCGCGAAAATGAAAAAATTTCAGCATACATAGCCATACAAGGACTCCATTGTTCTACGTGGGGTTCCCTTGTGAGAACTGCTATTAAGTTTTTAATATTCTTGACATTAATAAAATGAGATATTATATTACATTAAAGTAATGAGTCTCGTTAGAACTATCAAACATGACGGCAGTCAAATATTGATATTTGGCTGCCCCATCATACGCATCAAAGGGTTGTGTCACTACCAGTACAGGTGATATAGTTTATCCTTATTCTTGCCTAACAAAGATGCCATTTTTAAGAATGAAGATGCGTTCGATTACATAGGCAGTACAGTTCAGGACTTTTAACATTTTTGCTTGTCATGGATGAATTTTTACTCTGTATTTTTATAATCAGTATTACTCATTGGTATACCATTGCACTAGAGATATTCTAGATATATTCTACGAAGGACAGATGTATCAAATGCAAACGGTAGCCCAAAATCTTACTAATAGATATATAATTTTTTTCCCCAGATGGCTCACATTAACTAGTTTTTCCCCCCAGGTGTTCATATTATTTTAACCAGCCGCCTTTATAGGTGAAATGTCTGTAAACTTACAATGTCTCCTGGCAACTCCTGAGAAGGAAACCCATTGCCTTGTCCAACATATGTTGGGCGAATTCGCTCGCACTCGGACTACACTCCGTACTCGAAAAGCTCAGCACGCAGTTACGAAATTTGCCGAAATGACTGAAATGAAAGGAAAAAACAATCATTATTATATATTTGTAAAAACTGATCAAACTTAATCACGGAGACGTTTGTTAAAGTAATTTAAACCAATACCCCTAAATAAAAATTTTTAATTTTATAAATTGATGAAAATTTCCATTTAAGAAAACACTGGCAAAAATAATCGAGCTTATTATATCGGGTGTCTCAAAAATGAGCGACGATTTGAAAAATCAATTAACGAAAAACGGAAGGCAATAGAAATGTATGGTTTGCTGCGTTATGCTTAGGAAACAAGGGAATTAATTCGCACCAAGTTTCAAAATTAGTTACAAAGTTCGTGAACAGATGGCCATGCTGACGGGGGGAAACTAGGATGCCTGTAAAAAAAAATTCTCAATGATTAGTTTTAGGAAAAAATCTAGATTCACTTTTACATTCTTTTTATCGTGGAATTGTTCTAACGTAACTTTCTCGTGTTTGCAAGTTGCAAATAAATTTAAAAAACCATGAACCATAATTATAATAGTTACGTCTAGGTTTTAAAAGAGACCAGAAATTGGCAAAACTTTTCGCGCGAAGAAACACGCTCAACATAAGGCCTCCTTGATCACTTCAATGTCTAGCAATTAAATTAAGTAACGCAAAAAAAATTCCTTGAAATTATATAAATTTAAAAAATATATATAAATTAAAATTTTTTTAACATTCCTTGAAATACTTATCTATTATTATATCATTAAAAATCACTTTATTTTGTGAGATTCACATTTTTATGAACAACAGTACAACAATAAATACTTTATTATGAAAAAATATTTTTTCCCTTCCCTCTTCGCCACTTCAATCGTTAATTTTAAAGCGGATCTAATAAAACCACAACTTGTAAACTTTAATAATGCAATTTTATTAGCAAAAATTAAGAAACATGCACAATAAAACGAAAAGCGGTACGAAAACTATATCTCTATCGGCACGCTATTTTGGGAAAACTATGGCGTCCGGAGCGTTGACCAATCAAAATCCGTTCCGAGTTGTCGCCACTCTCCTGTATATCAGGATCTCTAGGAAAAGCTATAAAACAATGTTTTCAAAATAACCACCATTTGTAGTAACTGAAATGTTTGCACTGGCGTCTGCGAATTTTGTCCTCAAGACTGCGCCACGGATTAAAAATACAGAGATGCGTCAACCCAGATTAAGCTGAGGGAAACTTGACGAGGTGTTTTTCAAGTATCAGTTATAGATGTGTACTTAGTCAAATAAAATGTGATGTGTATAACACTATTGTATGCCACTCGAATACTATGTATTAGCCTGTCAGTAGCAGAGGGCCAAATAATAATAATACCATATTGAACCTTCGGTGTCAAAATGGCTTTTATCAGAACAGTAATTTCATTTTTTGACAATATACCTTTCATACGTTTATACAAAAACTTCAACCGATAAATTTCAATAATAAGTACCTCCATAGTTGGCTTTAAGGTTAATTTGCTATCAACGGTCAATCCGAGCATTTCACAGGTCTTATCCATGTCCATAGATCTATTAACAAAATAATTAGTTTTGTCTTGATTGAATTTTAATCCATTTTCTGTGTACCGTTGATTCAACTTACGAATATCCTGATCAATTAAGCCCGGGGTTTTATGAATATCTGTCCTCTTACATGCGCTAAATAAAAAGTTATCGTCAACTTAAGAGATTATAGTGGACGACAAAGGCAAATGATAGATATCAGAGCTGGCAGCCGGGTATAAAACAGTTGCCCTCGGGAAGCCCTGAAGTAGTCCACGTGACGAAATTTGTTCGAGAACTTGAGAATCGAGTTGGATATAGTTGATTAATAATCTCTAAACAAATGGAGAGTGGATTAACCTATTCCTAAGGTTGACAACTTCAATAAGTTAAACAGTCTGGCCCTATCAACAGTGTTAAACGCTTTCGACACATCCATATTAACCAAGTATTCAACCCAACCCTTATCTAACGTATGAATTATAAGATCAAATAGATAAAGAACAATTCATGATAGGACTGCTAGGTCGACCACCGAACTGTTTAAGCGGTATTATGGACCACAAGATCTCGGAAAGGTGAGCAAATAATTGTTTCTCAGTAATCTTGGCAAAGTCGATACAATGCAAATAGTCTGAAGACATCTGTTTTAAGATTTTGAATTTGAGGGATCCAGTTTAAATTTCTTGTTCAATATAAGACTTAGAAATTTGTATGAAGTGTAACGTCCATAGGAATAGGATAATGTCAGGGTGTAACGTTCTAAGGCGGCAGAAGTGGAGCGCTACTTCTTTTGAGAAGAAATCTTGAATACAAGAAATAAAAAAGTTACAAATGAGATTTGTTAGCATCCACGTCGTTAGAAGATCCAGTTTGCAATAAAACCTGCCTAAATTTATTACAAATCATCCATTTTCTTCATAAAAAAATTGTTCAAACTGCGATATTCTTTTGTGACCCTGTTTAAAGATGTAAACATAGTTTAAACAGCCCTTCAATGAGAAATGAAAAAACAAAATTAGAAAACAAAAACAATAGTGGTTTAAATAGTGGTTTGAATTTCAAGTGGTTTAATTTTGAAACCAAGTTTTAAAAATGAAAATACGGCTTGCTATCAAAAAGTTTCCGAACTGTTTCGCGTGGAACGGAGAACAGTAGAGCGTTGTGCCGCCCTATGGCGCTACGTGACTGTTCTAAGAATCATTATGCTAACCAACACCAGCATAGTACGGCACAGAACTGCTTTGTTTGTGACGAGCTACAACGCTGTATCGCTGCTGAAAACCAAAGAGAAATTTGAATCGTGTGGGTGAATCAAATTCTGTGTGAAACTCGGTAAAAACACGTTCAAACTATAGAATTTGCTTCTTCAGGCATTTCGTAAACGTGTTCTAGGGAAAACAGAAATCCAGGCATGTGAATGGCATGAACAAATCAATGGTGACCACAAATCACCCGAAGACAATAAAATTTCTGGACGGCTTTCAATGGGCCGCACACGAGAAATTTTGTGCATTTAATTACACGAGGGGATATCAGAAAGTAACGCCATTTATTTTTTAACGGAGGAAATATGGTCGCTGTGTAAAATTTAACATAGCCAAAAAGAAGGCTGAGTACATGCATAAATACTACATAACAATAATTGTTCCTGCGCACGCGCATTACTTACTACCAGTCGTTTAAAAAATGGCCACCGCTATCACATCGCAAAAGGTAAGAAACCCGCAGAAATTCATGGAGAAATGGTAGAAGTTTAGATGTCGGCTGTCTGGAAATGTGTGCAACTGGTGTAAAATGTTTCGGGAAGGAGGAGTTAACCTTGCCGATAAACAGTGTTCTGGGCGACCTGCGTCAGTGACAACACGGCCATTATCGAGGACATTAGCAACACAAACGGAGAAAACCGTGTATTTCCTTGAAAGTAGCGAGTGAAACGTTTCACATATCCTATGGATCTGCATGCGAATGAAGCATTAGAAGCTTGGATACCGCAAAGTCTATACGAGCGATGACGTCGGAAGAAAGAGGAACTGGCTACACGACAGTCTTCGCCTTTCAAAAGGGTACAAAATCAGAACTATGAACGTTGGTGTCTCGTCCGCTAGCAACACCTCCTAGAAAGAAAGCCTCACAACTGAAACGTCATATATTGTTACATCATTATAATTCGACCATTGTTGATCGTATTTCTACCAATATTAAGCCCTAAATTTGGTCGACTTATGATGATGTAACAATGCATGACTTTTCATTTCGCAAAAACAGCCCCTATAGGTGTCGCCACATGAAATTCAAGATGGTGAACGGAGAAAGGTAACGTGTGACCCGATCGCATTGAAGAAATCATATACGATGGAAAGAAATAGTTTTACTATCAATTTTTTCGTATGTGGATGTTGCTAGAAGAAGGGAAATAAGAACTGAAGGCCAAGTACATCATTTGTTATGGTTACACTGCAAAATCGGACTTGCAAATACACATTACTACTGCATTTAGTTTGCAAACTAGCACGCTGAGTGATATCCCACATAAAATACGATGCAGAATAGGTAACTTTTCAAACGAGACCAATTTTATCATAACTTGCACATGTAAAGTTGTACTAAGCGGAAACTGCAAGCATTGCATAGCCACCTTGCAATGGAATCAACAACTTCCAAAGCCAGAAAATCAACAAAAAAATAACAAGCATTCTCAATGTTTAGCTTAACAATCAATGTTGTTCGAAGTTTACTTCCAACTTTTGGGAATTCACGGAGGCTCACACCATGTTTATATCTCGCATTGCACTGCGGGACGCAACAAAACGTGTGCGTTCGCGATATGACAATCAAAATAAGAACTTACACGCTAATAGTGATGAGCGTGATTTCACTACCTGGATTTTTTCATTGATAGTGATATTTCACAGGAAATCACTGCCACTCTCGAATCTCCGAAACTGTTACCAGTGATTTTTACAGTTATTTTCGCAATTATTATTGATGTGTTGTTAAAGTCAAATAAATAAGTAATACTTGTTTGCTAAATTACGTAAATAATGAATAAAGGATCATAATATTTTCTAGAATAATAGCATTTAATTTTCATGAATACACACAGTTATTGGAGTACAAATTTCTCAGCAGGTAGACAATTTGTGGATAATTCATGAGTAAACAAGCAATTTATTTTTTAAAGGGGAGTGAGATATTCATGATAATAAAGGTTTTCAAAAACGAAATTATATACACTCATGTTATACCCATCAGAGTATGCCTACTTCGACGCCGCATTCGCTAATCATCATCACCGTTTGTCTAAGTCGCAGGAAAAAACAAGTCATGATTCCACGTTCACAGGTAAAAATCACTGATATCAGAAAGTAGAAGTCACAGTTATACCTGTGAGCATAAAATCACGAATTTACAAGGAGACCGCACAAAAAAATAGAAAAAAATGGAAAAATAATGGGAAATAAATGAAAAAATAATGAAAAAAATGAAAAAATATCAATACTACAGGAATCGAACCCGGCCCGGTAAATTCACAGAACCTGATGTTAATAACTGCTCTACTGCTGTTAAGTTGTATACCTTTCTTCTCATTTGGCTTATGTGGCATTACAATAATAAACGTAAAATATTTTATTTTTTTTCTCTGGAATGAAAGGCCATTGAGTCAATTCCTTTTACACAGAAGGTATACTAATGTACGAGATTGACCTCCTAAAATTTCCACCAAATTTGTGATTACATGTCCGTGCGGTCCTCTTGTTAGTTTATCACTACACGCTAAAGCGTTTCCCCAAGCTGATAACTTGATAGAGTAATTTCATTGAACGCCACTAGAGTCCACGTCAATCGCTGTTTTTTGCGAAATTCTTTCTAGGAGGTGTTGCCGCTAGCGGCCTACTTCGCGGTAACCTTCATTCGCGTTGGATTCCAAAAAGTCCGGCAACATGTTGGCGTGTAGCCTGCAACATATGTAGCGGTACAACCAGGAGGAAAACGCGTTTCTGAATAGCACTGTCACCTGATCCTGGATCTAGTACTTCACACTTGAGTCTAAAACTGCAAGCATGGTGTAGAAACATCCACATTCTCCGCAAAGAACGAAGTTTCTCCTTCAGCTCGGAAAATTGTGCTTACAGTTTTTTGGGATATGCAAGTCATCCTACTCGCAGCGTTCCTGCTTCGTGGGTCAACACTAAACGCCGCTACCTACTGTGAAACGTTGACTAAACTGCGGCGTGCTATTCGGGATAGGCGACCAGAAAGAGCAAACGAAATTCGACTTCTTCATGAAAAAGCATGCCCGCATGTGGCCAATGTCGTCCAAGCAAAACTACAGTCCGGACTTAGCGCTCTCAGACTACCACCACTTTGGTCCCATGAAAAGATTTCTGGATGGTCAGAGGTTTAAGACTGACGAGGAACTCAAAACTGCCGTGCGCCATTGGATGTATTCACAGTCGACGGAGTTCTATGAGCGGGGTATTCTGAAACTGGTACAGCGTTGGGGTAAATGCCTATGTGGAAAAGTAGATAAACACTTGTAGTTTCCGCTGCACTTAGTTATTTACCATTTTGTTTTGTAATTTTCTTTGAAAAAAGTAAATGGCGTTACTTTCTCTTACCTCCTCGTATATTTCTCATTCAGGAGCATTCAAAATCTGTATGATGCTCATTAGTACCATTATACCATGGACAAATTGGCGAACGCATGATATGTACTGCTGCTGAATGAAATTGCATCACCCATGATAGGCTATTTTTTGGACTCATCCAAAGGGGGGCGAGGGGCAGGGGTAGTTGCCCTCCCTAGTCAAATAAATATTTGATTATTGGTAGAAATAAAATGTACACGGGGAAATTTGTAGTATTGGTATTGGCTTTATACTGCAAAGATGGAGATGATATTTGGTGCTCTATTGCTACGTATAAGTAGGTATCTTAAGATTCTTAACCTCCCTCCGCTCCAATGTAATTCCTGGCTACGCCCATAGAAAGCCATGAAAGTTTCAGGCTTCTTGCATAGGCTAATTTGTGTGTGTGTAAATGAGATGATGTCATATTAAAGTCAAAGAATCGGCAATTAACTTAAAGCACTAGGATTAAAAATTGTGAAATTTTATGGCGATGTAATTTCATTGAGCACCAATGTACGATAAGTGAAAAATTTCCAGGATATAAGGTATCTATGTACTCACTCTAATCAGTTTTGTGACATTCCATGTCAGTTGGAGTGTCATGTGGGTCCGGCGAAGGGCATTCTTGTGGTTGGTAGTAGTCTTTTTTTTTTTGTTTATGGTTTTGAGAAATTTTAAGCCCTCCGCGTTCGTCTTGTGTTTTGATAGAAGGGGGGCGGGTGCGAATGGCGGGGTGGTGACCGGGTGTTCCCATATGCTGATGGTGTCATGTTAAGAGTGCCCGGGACGGGGGTAAAAGGGAATATGTGTAAATTTGCAAGATGGATAGGACCGTTTGAGGTTTGTGCAGTTGATGAGGTAGGCTGGGTACAAGGAGTATCAGATTTGGAGATAAAAAATGGGTACGAGTGGGACAGGTGTGGGCAAGATGGAACAAAGCAGTCCGTGTAACAGGAAACATGGATAATGGTGCAAATAATGAGTGGGTGCAACAGGGGTTTTTGGACGTATATGAGAGGGTACCCGGTATGCATGCCTCGGGCCCGTGGGAAAGAGGTTATTTCGCGGAAGTAGATGGAGGAGGAGCCGAGATGAGTGGGCTGCCCGGGGGTTTAGCCTGGTAATAACCTCACCGGAGGCGAATGAGTACTAGATATGTCAAGGGTAGGGCCTGCGGTTCTTCCGAGAGTGAATGGGTCGTCCTGCTCACAAGGGTTAATCCCAAATTATACCGTGTTACAAGCCGATGATTTAAGCGAGGGCGTCACATACCCAGTTTGGGGTACTGAATCTCACTACGAAGTAATGCCGACCACGCCAGCAGTATATCAGAACGTTAATGATAATACAGGTGGGTATTGCATACCCCAACCGGGTGCAACATTGGTAATCGCACAGGGGCAGAATAAAGAAAATCAGGGGCGGTTGGTCAACGTGGCTGTTGGGACGGAAGAACCCAGGTGATCCACGTAACTGTGAACAGGGAACCGAAGAAGAGGCGATCTGGCGGGTGGGGATGAAGGTATTTCGGGAAGTCCGCCATCAGATGGAGTCAAGTTTAAAAGTGGACCTTTGCAGGTTATGTTCGAGGCCTTTCGTGGGGCGCATGTGACATTCCATGTCAGTTGGAGTGTCATGTGGGTCCGGCGAAGCATTGTTGTGGTTGGTAGTAGTCTTTTTTTGTTTATGGTTTTGTGAAATTTTAAGCCCTCCGCGTTCGTCTTGTGTTTTGATAGAAGGGGGGGGGGGTGCGAATGGTAGGCGTTTGGAGCGTCGTTGCATTTTGTACAAATATAAGCTTATGTTGTAATAAAAAAACGAGTTGTTTTAATAGGAAATAGGTATCGTTTGTTTTTCGTTTTGCGTAGTGTGTGCGTTTGTTATGGAGTGTTTGTTGTCGTCAATTAGCGAGTGCGTGTATCCTCTGTTGGAGCTGCGACTGTTGTAAGCGTTTTCTAAGAACCGTTTCAGTTTCCAGCAGAGGATTGTTACGTCGTTGTCGTTAAAAATAGTATTGTTTCTTGGCGTGTTTTTGGTTGTTATAGCTGCCGCCACGTAAGTTGAACAACAGGATGACGTCATTTCTAACGCCAGCCAAGTAACGGGAAGTAACTCGCTTAGCTATTCCATGAAACGTCCGCTTTCGTTTTCAAAACATTGTTTTCGTATTTATATGTAGTTTCTATTTTCGTTTTTTCTTTTAAACAGATAAATGAAATTAATAAATTAAGAAATTAAAAAATGACGCAGAATAGTTGACCCGTAGGCAATTTGTTTTATATTATGGCTTTTAATAGGCTTTCCACGTTTCAACGATATCTCCACATTACTATAGTAGAACAAGTGCATCATGGATAAAATCCAGACAAAGCATATTGATGAGAAGACTTATTGCGCATGTCAAAAAGATCGTTCAACTTACGTGGCAGCAACTATAGAGAACGGTTATTTTTTTTAAGATTTTTTTTTTTTTTTTTTTTTCTTGAAGAGTGTTTTTTCGTGCCGAGCGAAAGTATCGTTCGCGCTGGGAAGTGAGGTCTTCCGGGTTCGAATGCTATGGCCGTAGAGTCGCTCTTCATAAAATTTGAAGTTTAATTTATGAATATATTAATTTGTTTGTCTTATTTGATTGCTGGGACTTCATTGATTATTGCTTTTGAGTTGCCCACAAGAGTTTAAACATGAGAGTAGAAGCGCAATTGGAACGTCGGCCATGGCTTCAGAGTTGACGATGCGATGATGCCTGCCCCGAACGAGGAAACTGGATTTCGCGAAAGGAGAATGTTGCCCCTCAACATGAACAGAGATGGTACCATTTGATGATGACAGCAGATTTCGGTGAGGGACTTTATTTTATTTTCGTCACAAGGGAAGCTTTAGAACAATTTGAGTGAACGTTATTTTAGCGATACCGACGGACCTACAGCTGAAGGTATCGACATTTTTTGGAACTCTCTCTCTTGTTTGTGCTGCGCCCCACTGTGAATTAAGCATTCTCACGTTCTGGATGGACACATGTTTAGGATTATATGCTGTATTATGTTTAATGCCTGGATTATTATTCATTAGGATAATTAAACGCACTCTTAGTCACAGATTAGTCATTAGGAGTTTGGTTGGGTGGAAGTCCGCAGCTCGCCAGTGGCCGCCGGATGGAAAGTTGCCGTGCCCACCAAGAGGGGGTTACGTGGTACCTCCCCCCTGGTTGCTAATAAAGGAGGTGCAGTGCGCCTGGGTGCGTGCATTTGAATGGGATACTTATTCGGGGGGGCACGGGGTTTTGGAAAACGACTCGACTGCCCTGGTTATATGCACTTCTTCTGTCGCATGTTAATTGACATCCTCAGTTGCATGGCCATCAACCGTGCATGTTGCCTGTGCCGGTTTTAAACTTAGCTATGCGCATTGCTCAGTTTAATGTTAGTTTATGTTTGTTAGCATAAGTTGCGACGGGGCCCCTTTCGTTTAGAATAGTATAACATAGATATTCATAGAGTACTGTTGTATTACGGAATTAGCGGGACAATAAATAGTTTATATTGGAAAGTTATCACGGTGTCAGGTTTCATCTCATTTAGTTTGGTCCCGAACCCTTAGCACCACGCCCCCCAGCGCGACTTGTAGTTACAGTTGTGTACTTATTACTTACGGTGGGGGTGGGGACGTTACAGTATTATATCTTCTAATAAATGGAATAGTGAAAATGTTAAAATTACAGAGGATTGAGGCAGGTATGATGAGACGGCTTTGGTAGCGTCTGGTTCCCCCAACCCGCTCCGCCATCATCTATTGTCCTCGAATATTACACTGAAGTGCCAAAAGTGAACCTATTCAATATCGTGTAGGACCTCCTTTTGCCTGGCGAAGTGCATCAACTTAACGTCGGCGGAAGTCCTCTAAAGATATGTTCAGCCATGCAATTTGGATAACCGTCCATAATTGCGTGAGTGTTGCAGGTGCAGACTCTTGAAAACAAATGGGTCGTTCGATAATATACCAAAGGTTCATGTCTGGCGATCTAGGTGGGCAATTCATTCGCTGGAATTGTCCAGAATGCCCCTCAAACTAATCGCGAGTAATGTTGGCCCGGTGGCATAGCGCATTGTCCTCCTGGAACATCTTATCGTTGATAGGGTACATGAAGGCCATATCAAGTGCTGCAGTGGTCACCAAGCGGCTGGAAATGAGGATCCCAGTCAATGGTAGGTCTAATTTGATTAGAGCATCCAAATCATGCAGTGTAAAAACACCCCCTACACTGATGGAGCCACCACTATCGTGTACAGTGCCTTCCTGACGACTTGGCTCCATGGCCTCAAGGGGTCTGCACCACCTCGAAACCTATCATCAGTCTGCATCAACTTGAATCGTTACTCATCGGGCCAAGCTTATGTGTTTCTGTTAATTGACGTAGTGACGTGTGTCGTATCATGAAGGACCATTCTGCTCAGATGTCACTTGTTACGAGCATTTAGCAGCCCTGGTCGGCCACTTCCCTGTCCATTGTGGGTGGTAATGCCTGAATGAGGTACACTCTTGACAATGTGGATCGAGGAATGTTGAATGCCCGCACCACTTTAGACATGGAATGTCGCATGCGTCTAGCTCCAACTAATAAGTCTCGTGTGTAGCCATAATCACTTTACAAGATGTTTCAGACGACTGCTAACAGTCGAATTGACAACAAAGATACCGCTCTCTACCTAGTTATACACCTTTTACGCGATACAAGCGATACCCTGAAAATTTTCCATACTTTTGGTACATCAGTGTACGGCCGAAATTTCTTGAAATGGCTCTACGTCGCGTTTTTTCCTTACAAAAAGACACCAGATTAGATGTTCGTGAGAAATTTCGAGTCACATCTCTTTACAAAATTTCTAGAGTCCTTTTATGGCTTTCGGTCGTCGTCTTCCAAAGCCTTGTATCAACACCCAAAGCCACAAAAATTCATAGGCGACATATCAGAGGCTTGTACATGAACTGAAGAGAAGAAATTATGCGAATTCCTTTTTCAAGTTGCTCTCCAGTAAGCCCCCGAAGATTGGATTTTGTGACTGGATGCTTTATTTAGCCTTGTGGATATACGCACCCTCCGAATCATATTGGAGTGTCTCCGTTGAAAAAGGGAGCCATAATATTCTCTAGAAGTAAGCGGAATCTATATTGGCCTCTCCTTCAATTCTTTTGACTGTCAACTGACCTTAGGAGTAATATCCGGCAACCACCATGAAGCCTTTCCCAAGCTTTTCTTTGCATTGGCGTACGAACTGTTACCACTTTTTATAGATAATAAACATTGCCGTAGATTTGTTGGTATTAACTAGATAAATCATCCTTTATCTAAGGGCATTATTTTTCGCTATTCCTTACCTGCAAGAGGATTTCATACAATTTTATGTCTTTCGTTCATGCACTATTCAGTGAAGTGACGATGACGAGACTTGATTTCTTTTTACTCCTACATTTTCATATATTACACGTCCGACACTTCTTTGGGATATTCTCTTCCTTCTTGCAAGCTTTCAGAGAGTGAGAGGATTTTCCTCCTGTGTTCTATTTCCTTCAATAGGTTCGCTTAGCGTCTGTTTATTTCGGGTTGCCTACTTCCGTAGGAGGCAGTCGCTTACACCTGTTGATAACCTTGCCAGCAACTAATTTGCTTATAGTGGGTTCTCGTCCCGAGCATTTATTTATAAGGTCATTTTGTGCATCCGAAAATCCATACAGGTAGCCTTCCCAAAGACGGATTATATACATTATCGAAAATTCTCGATTGTAACTATGCAGCAAGCAAGCATTATGTGAGCTTATCAGCGCCTGAACTATTACAGTTTACATTGGAGGGGATAGAAACATGAAAATTGTCTTCGCTTAAATGCCTGAAACTTGGTACAACTGTGTCTTGAATAACAGTAGCCTCAAAAGTTGCGTTCCGCAGGTTAATTATCGGACAGAACAAAAGATAGCGGAATATTTCACGCTCGTAATCACCAAAAATGCAATTGTTTGTAAAGAATCAATTCATCAATCTACATGTTCTTAACTACGGTAATTGCCTTTCACACTTTAGGGTAACGTGTTCCGAAAGCAATGTAAAATTCTTATGGGCTAAAATTTCTCACCAGCAAAGTGCATTTTGATTGAGTTGAGAGGCCACTTCGTTGACGAGTCTTCGGTAACGATCGCCGCACCGGTTCGGCTGTACACTCACATCTTTTATGCAGTTGGCGTTCTGGAGATACTCTGCAAGACAGTAAATTTTATTAAACATATCAAAAGATCAATAAATTTTCGAATTTCCTATTACCAAAATGAAACAGTTTCTCTTGTTAATAATATTAAAGCAATTAACACGAGAATGGTAAGAACACAATGGCTTAAAGATTATCTTTGGCTTAATTTTAAGGATAACATAATGGGAAATCATCCTGTTCCCTTCCTGTTATCAATATATAATTGTCATTAATTATCTAAATTCGTTAAATGCAGCTGTTGTTAAAGTGTTTAAAGACTGGACTGTCAGTCGGAAAACAGGGTCTGAACGTGCAAGTTATGGCCGTCAGCAACTAGTCAATGTTCGGGCAAGACTGGTACAAGACAACAGAGGGCAACAGTGCATCAAATTACTGCAGATCTTAATTAGATATCCTCTCAAATTTAGGACTTATTATTGGTAGAAGTGCGAATAACAATGCTCTATCTATGATGATGTTACAATGTACATGTATTACGTTTCACTGTGGAGGTCTTCTCTCTTGGTGGTTCGCCCTGGCGCGGAAAAGTCACCTGACCATAGTAGTCTGAGTAACAATGTAACAATACGTATGACTTTCGCTGTTTCCACCTTAGATTTTAACAATTAGTATTTTTCGCTTCTTGGAAAAAATGTTGGATTGTTAGTCGGATACTATGGTCAGGTGACTTTTCAGTGCCAGGGCCTATCTTTTTTAGGTTACGATTTGATATTGGCCGCGTTTCTTTTTAATTACGAAGCTGGCCGAAACTAACGAGCTAATAGCAACAAATTAAATAAATTCTGTTATTTACACCAGCTATTTTGAAATAAAAATACATTGTCCCCTTCTCCTAGCGTCGGTTGTTTTTCAGAATCTCGGAGAAGCGAAAGATCGTTTCGTTTAATTCAACGGTAACCATCTTAGATATGGCAACGTACGTCACTTGCTCAGACGATCGGTCCCAAAAGTCTGGGCATATTGGGCGAGCTCAAAAAGCTAGGTGTCCATGAAAAGGAAACAACAATCTTGGCGCTCAGGTGCTTAAAAGAAACGGCTTGAGCGCCGTTCTCAGGCGTTTCCAGCTGAAAAGAAACGCGGCCAATATTGATAACAAAGCCAGTTAGATAAACAGGCCCCGACCAACACTACTTAAATAGAAAGCGTGTGCACGGAAACGTCACACATTGTTAAAACGTCCTAAGTAGTCATCTTTAATCGCATTTCTACCGATAATAAACCCTAAATTAGGATTAGGTATGATGATGTAACAATGTATGAAATTTCTGTGCGCAGGCTTTCTATTTAGGTGGTGTTTGTAGCCAACGAAAGAGACAGATCTGGCACTATGGTCAGGTGATTTTTGAGTGCCCAGGCCTGTCTTTCTCTTCGGCTGCGGTCTGTTAGACTAAGAAACAACGGATAAAAGTTGCATACAACTCAATACTACGAGTGGCTTTTTCAATTCCCCGCTACATTTCCGTTACCCCATCATGCAAAGCCAATGATATATTAACTCTTCCTGGTCCAATACAATTGGCCAAATTCAAAGAATTATACAGGGCCTTGTACGATCCTCACCATCCTGCCCACTTTATTTCTCAATGGATAAATAATAACTCTAACACCCGAGTTACCCGTAAATTTAAATTGGAAACACCCTATATCCTCCAGTCAACACTAAAGAAGGCCTTTCCTTATAACATTATCGAGGATTGGAACCTTCTTCCATATGAAACAACAGCAACAATATTAAACTGTAAACTGCCAAACTATAGTAACCACAAGCTATAAGATCCATGTTAACAAATTACTTAACCAATATGTAAAAAATAATCAACTGTAATTGCGATTTCTGTTTTTGTACCCAATACTCCTCAAATAAATAAATAAATAAATTTTCACCTTCAGTTTGTCGTAAAGTGTTCCTCTTTTTTCCTCAAATTAGTGGCGTAACTTTATATTAAAAACTAACCAATTCTAACTGTAACAATTCTCAGTAAGTGGTTCTCGACCTACCTTATAGTAGAATTTTAAACAAGAACTAATTTTAAATGGCGGACTTAAAATTCATCCGATTACAATCGGTAATGACATTGGTAATTCTTACTTAACTCATTGGTGCGTTGCAGAACGTTTAGTCACGTGATTTTTTTTGCCGAGTTGACTGTCTGGATATTATTAATGTGTGTGAAAACATTTCCACAAATTTTTAGTTAGCATCACATATGTATGTCATTTCTGTGATCCAGTGAAGCAGTTTAAACATTGAGGTATGAGAGAGGTATGAGAAATAAATAAAAATAAGCCAATTAAATCCATACATAGAAACAGACATGAACGGGAACCTCGTTCTCTGAATTTCGCAACAAATGCACATGAAAAGTTTAGAGCTACGCTAAATATTCACTTAAATTATAATGATAAGTTACCATATGAAGTGGGTTTGCAATTTTTAACGTAGTGTACAGTTTACTACGTAAACGAGTAATTGAGGCAGATAATGCTTGCATAAAGTTTTGAAAAACACAAAACATTAAAAAACTTCTAATAAGGCGATAAAAATTGTTATAAATAAAAATTCGAAACTAAAAATATCGTTAAAACCATCAGTAAAAATATCGATGTACAAATAAGTCTACATCGTTTGCTAATGGATGGCATAACTAGCGCAGATTTCATGTAATTAAAAATAGTAACAAATCTTGAACAAAGTTCTTGAACAAATTTTTTGTATAGGACAAAACTTGTGTAGGATATTTTGTAGAAGTGTTTTAACATCAGTGTTTTTAAGTGCAATGAAAACCTCGAATTTTTGCTAAAAACAACATATGCGAGAAGTTTTGATGCATTACTTTTTTTTTTTTTTTTTTTTTTTAAGAAAACTGGTGCTGAAAGTTACCATTTGTTTGTGGACACTCATGGTGAGCATGCTCTAGCTGAAAGCACATGTAGGCAGTGATTGAGACAAATCAAAAGTAATAATGATTTCCACGTAGAAGAGAAAGAGCGTGAACTTGGATCAAAAACGTCGGGATATGCGAAAAAAACGTACGGAATATGGGAAAAGACATGACAAGTTTGTTTTCCAGCATGAAAATGCCAAACCTCATGTCGCAAAACGTGTCAAGGAAACTTTAGAACATAGACGGCGTCTTCAGATTACCATTTATTTAGATTCTGCACAGCGCCCTTAGTGGAGAGCGGTTTTGATTTCATGAAGCGATCAAAAATTGGCTTAATAACTGGATTGCTTCCAAACAACCCGACTTTTATTTATTTATTTATAAAAAGAAATACAATAAGGAGAACCTCAGGGGTCGGTATGGTCAAATTGACCGACAAATGACACTCGGGGGTCCAGCCAAATACAAATAAAAAACACCAAAAATATTAAATGAACTAACAAGTAGAATAGCTAAACAAATAAAAATAACAACGCTCACACTCTAAGATTAATGATACATAATAATGTGAACATTTGATTAAATACAACTATTAAACATGTATATTCGACAGTAACTGCAAGTCTTTCGCGCGGGAATACAGAGTGTCTTTTATTTTCTACTAGTAGCTTCAAAAAGTTCCCGGAATTAATTTTTATTTCTGCATACAGAAAAAATACAAACATTTAAACAACATTTCCTTCAAAATACTGTCCTTGGGCAGTAACGCACTTCTGCCAACGTCTGTATAATGCTTGGAAACACTGCGAAGCCAGTTTGCGGAACGGTGCGCAGTGCGGATATCACAGCAGCTTTTGTCTCTACACTTTGGCGTCTGTCTTCTCGCACGATGTTGCTCACAAGATTAATTGTAGATGGATTGATTGAAGTTGATGGGCGACCACTCCGACGGTCATCTTTGATATTCGAACGCTGTTCCATAACTGATATATTTTACGTAGCGAAATCAGAATGCGATGCTTACTCTACACTGCCCGTGCACCACCGGAGCATTCCGTTTAAATCACGCCAAAACACGTTCGAGCGTGATCTGCGAGTGGTAAACAATGCGGGGAAGCCTCGCTCGCTCGCTCACACACACTACTTCAATTTCACAGCATATCACGATTCCGGGAACTTTTTGAAGCTACGAATATATGCATAAATATGAAACACTATAGTTTTCTCCGAGCGATGCCGGGTACTTCAGCTATTCTTTCTATATAAGCGATAAACTTTTTGTCCACCCACTAAAAAACTTAAAATTTACTTAAAACTATCGTTTAGTTTATTTTTGAATAATTTGGCAATATCATTTTCAAATACACACGTGCTCAAAAGTTAAGCATAATCAAGTATACTTATTTCGTAAACAAATTTCCAGAATATGGGTGAAACTTGATTAGTATGTGCAGCGCCGTTTATATCCTTGTGTGAACGGTCGAAAGTAGGTGCTAAACCCTTATTACGAGCAAAGTACGACGCGTGAAAATTCTTCCGTACACATTCTCAATCTAGTACGACTATTTGGCGCATTTCGGTATGGTATTTAGGCCTATATCTTAGATGACAGTTTAAAAGATAAGTGCCGACAATTTTTTTTATTTACATGAAGAATTTTTATATCTAATGAACTTTGCTATTTAGTTAATTATAAATATGTGCGACAGTGGTTCAACCTCTACTCATTCCATATTGTCAGAGATTTTGTTTGAATTTAAGACTTTTATTTCTTTAGCCCTTTGCGGCGGATGCTTTCTCTTAATCTGGTTATTATTAAGCCTACACACATTACTGCTAGAAATAAGATTATGTTATCAACGAATAGCCTACGTTTGCTCTAGACGCACTGCATATTTATTGCTTTCTTTTTAATATTTCAATACTCTAGCATCGAAGTTAAATTGACGCAGGTTTGTAGACATTTTGAAACGGGCGTTTTTTTGCTCGTGAAGCCCATGAGTGTCGATCAAAACATCAACGAGGAAGTTTGATGTACTGGCATACAGAGGGTTGAGTACGTTACTACTAAACGATTTGCAAGCGTCAGAAGTCTATGAGAAACCCCGCCGCCATGTTCGGTGATGTTCTATCTGGTGCCCACGGTATCGAACTACGACTCAGCATCGCAGTATCCATTCAATAAGATTTCGCCGCAGAGAATTTATCTTTGGTTTGGTCTATCTTTGCCCACCCCTCTTCACAGGATTTCCATAGACCGTCCAATGTACGGGGTCGTCTACTTCCAAGGGGTCGTTTCAGCAGTCTAAAGCCGCAATAATCCATGGGGGATGCGTCTGGAGATTTCAGGGGTATATCTTCAAACGGAATTAACTGTATGCCCGTCTCCTGTTCCAGTGTTCGCAAATGGGCGACAGTTGACTTGGACGTATGATTCGCAGCTTTATCCTGGATGCACCCATACTAAGTTTCGGACGCTTAACCACGCTTGACTGTGATACCCCTACCTTAATTGCGACAGCCCTTTGAGTTTTGGGATTTTCTGCAGAGATGAGACGCTTGACTTTGGCTACAACCTCCCGTGTTCTGCTTGGAGTGGGTTGTTGCCTTGAGGGCCCAGGTTCGTCCAACGTTGCTGGTAATGCGGTTTTTCTGCTTTTATTTAGTATGTTACAATTTACTGCCTTCGAAATGGTGAGACCCCTGGATTTGCATTGTTATATAATCAGGGAAAAGGACCACTTGGCGTCGGAAAGTGCATTTACGTATACAGGGTGAATACAAAAGTCTGAACCCCCCTTTTATTTTTTGAACCGAAGCAGATATGTCATTTTTGATGAATCCAATGAATAGGAAGTTGTGAGTGGCCTATCCCATGGTGCACTTTTCATCATCCCAAATATGCAAATTAGGACACATTCAAAATTTATCACAATAACCGTAAGGGATAGAGAAAAAAACCCAATTGCAAACTTGTTCAGCATAAAAAAACAAACAAAACAAAAAAAATCATCCAAATCGGACCAACCAATCACCCACAATCACGTGGTGAACTGTTTGTAGCTTACAACCAGTCACACTGCACAAACAAGTTACTTCAAACAGTTTAAAAAAAAAGTTAATCAACAAAATGCTCGATGTGACGACCGTGGGCACCATAACATAATTGGGCACGGAACCTAACTGACGCCAAAACATCGGCAAGCACGGCTGGTGTCACTCCTCGGCACGCTTCCTGGATCCTCCAGTGAGGCGGGCTGCGTAGCATAAACCTTGTCCTTCAGGTATCCCCACAAGAAAAAGTCAAGTGGTGTAAAATCAGGGGAGCGGGGTGGCCAACGAACTGGTCCTCCTCGGCCAATTCATTGTTGTCCA
The DNA here is from genome assembly GCA_023313115.1 of Rhysida immarginata. NCBI lineage: Eukaryota > Metazoa > Arthropoda > Chilopoda > Scolopendromorpha > Scolopendridae > Rhysida > Rhysida immarginata. The sequence goes on from JAHWFO010084014.1 coordinate 1,047,783, forward strand.
AACATCTCACTTAGACGCTCGCGAACGACCAACCCGTAATGTGGAGGAGCTCCATCATGCTGAAACCACGTGCGCTGATACGAGGCCAATGGCAAATTGTCAATGAAGTCTGTGACTACCACGTTGAGAATTTCAGCCCGGTAGCGTTCTGCAGTCAGTGTTCCATCGTAAAAATACGGTCCAACCACAGTACCATTGTACAATCCACACCACACATTGATTCTCCAGTTCACTTGATGAGTTGCTTCTCGCAGACATCGTGGGTTTTCGTCTGCCCAATGATGATGGTTGTGCCTGTTGATAACTCCATCCCTGGTGAACTGGGCTTCATTTGTCCACAATACCTCATGAATGAGGTTTGGGATTGTCATCCAGACAGGTAAGTAACCAGTTGCAGAAGGCGGTCCTAGCAACATAATCCAATGGCAGTAACTCCTGGTGACAATGAATATGGTATGGGTGAAAATGATGTGCGTGTAGAATGTTGAGAACAGTTCTCTGATGGCACCCAACATCTGCAGCAATTGCTCTGCTGCTTGTGTGGGGATTTGCAGCAACTGCGGCCAGAACTAATGTTATTGTATCCTCGTCGCCTTGTGCCCTTGGTCGTCCTCGTTCTGCATTAACATTCCCTGTAGTCTCGAATCTTTGAATAATGTAACGCCTTGTTTGACGAGATGGATGGCGTTCGTTAGGGTATCTGTCTCGATACAACCTAACTGCAGCATGTAGGTTTCTCCTTGCCTCTCCGATGCAGAAGATCATGTTGACCATTTCCGGAACAGTGTAGCTTGCCATCCTGGAATTGTTCTGTCTTCTGTGTGCTGAAACATGCCTTTTATTTGTTTTTCCGCATGAAAGTGAATGTGAGTATGGTAATTTATGTTAATTTTTTGATTTGCATGCTTTACATGGGGAACACCTTTGCAGATAACATATCTTCAAGTTTCAAAGAACTACACAGTGATCGTGGTACTGTTGAAGAGGAGTGGCAGTTGTTTAAAACTGCTGTGATTACTTCGACTGCATTGTGCTGTGGTCGTAAGCGGCTGAGCGTGGCGCATGGCGGTGAGAAAAGGACTGCGTGGTGGAACGGTGAAGTCCAAGAAGCTGTCAAGGCAAAGAAGGAAGCCTATTTGCTATGGCTTGCAAATAAGTCAACTTCGAGTCGAGTGCGGTACACAGAGGCGCGAAAAGCAGCAGCAAAGACAGTATCAACAGCTAAATCCAAGGCCTGGGAGAAGTTCGGGGAGAAATTGGAGGCAGACTATGGTTCGGCAAACAAGGTGTTCTGGCAGACCGTGCGCCACCTCCGTGGAAAGAAGTCTCTTTCATCACAAACTATTAAGAGTTCAGATGGGAGGCTTCTGAAAACGGAGGAGAGCGTATTGCATAGGTGGAAGGAATACTTTGCATCTCTTCTTAATCCGGTGACAACAACAACTGAGGCATACGAGGTGCACCTTGGAGCGGAGAATAGTCACGGTAGTATCACTGAAACAGAAGTCAGATGGGCAATTAAGTCCCTGAAGACTGGCAAAGCTGCAGGTGATGATGACATCCGGTCCGAGATGTTAAAGGCCTTAAATCAGGATGGTATCCTGTGGCTGACTCGAGTGTGTCAAGTTGCTTGGATATCTGGACAGGCCCCTAAGCAATGGCAGACAGGAATTGTGATCCCTATCTTCAAAAAGGGAGATCAGAGAGATTGCAACAACTATCGAGCCATCTCTTTGCTCAGCGTTCCTGGGAAAGTGTACGCTAAGTGTCTGGAGAAGAGAAGTCGGAAAATAGTCGTCTCCAAACTGTCGGGGGAGTAGTGTGGTTTCCGACCTGGCCGAAGCACGACGGATCACATCTTTGCTCTAAGGCAAATCTTTGAGAAATCCTGGGAGTATGCAAAAGAGGTCTACGCTTGCTTTGTGGACCTCGAAAAAGCATATGACAGATTTCCTCGGGAGAAGCTCTGGCAAGTGTTGCAAGAGTATGGAGTGGATGGGCAATTACTGGTTGCTATCATGTCTCTGTACGAAAGCTCTGAGATGTGTGTTCGGATAAATGGCATTAAGTCAAGACCGTTCACCGTGGGTGTTGGACTCCGCCAAGGGTGCGTACTGTCGCCCCTCTTGTTCATTATCTTTATGGACTGGTTAGACAGGGGCAGCCGAGGCGATGAGCGTGTTTGTGTGGGCGACTGCCTGGTGGAGAGGTTGCTCTTTGCTGACGACCTTGTCCTCCTTGGGTGTTCTCGCACGAACCTTCAGCATGCACTAGACCGGTTTGCAGCCAAATGTGAAGAAGCTGGGATGAAGATCAGTGTGGCTAAAACCGAGGTTCTGGTCCTTTCAAGGCAGCCTGCTCAGTGCGCTCTCCATGTTAGGGGAGCCTCATTGAGACAGGTGGAAAAATTCAAATATCTCGGGATTGCATTCACGAGTGATGGACGGCAGGAGAAGGAATTGGATGCTCGGATCGGTGCAGCAAGCTGTGTCAGACGTGAACTGTGGCGATCCGTGGTAACGAAACGCGAGCTGGGTAACAAAGCCAAGCTCTCCGTCTTCAAGTTTATCTTTGTCCCCATTCTCACCTATGGTCATGAGGCTTGGGTAATGACCGAAAGAGTGCGATCGCGGGTACAAGCGGCCGAAATGAGATTTCTGAGAGGTGTGGCATGTGTTACCCTACTAGATAGAGTGTACAGCAGCACAATGAGGGAATCTTTAGGTGTTGAGCCGCTACTTCTCCGCATTGAGAGATCTCAGTTGCGCTGGTATGGCCACGTGATACGGATGCCGCAAGCTAGTCTTCCTAGGCAGTTGTTATTTTCCAAGCCGGTGGGTAAGAGACCAAGGGGTCGGCCTAGAACCAGGTGGCTAGACTACATGGAGAATCTGGGTTCGAGTCGCTTGGATATTACCAGGGTGGACATGCGCCTGATGGCGGAAGATCGCGATCGCTGGAGATCCTCCATAGGGCTGCTGCCCCCGCAACCCTAACGGATAAGCGGGTTTGAAAAGTAAGTAAGTAAGTAAGTATGCTCTACATGGTGGAAATATAACATTCAGTTTTCCTTGTGCAGTGTGACTGTTTGTAAGCTACAATCAGTTCACCACGTGATTGTGGGTGATTGGTTGGTCCGATTTGGATGATTTTTTTTTGTTTTGTTTGTTTTTTTATGCTGAACAAGTTTGCAATTGGGTTTTTTTCTCTATCCCTTACGGTTTTTGAGATAAATTTTAAATGTGTCCTAATTTGCGTATTTGGGATGATGAAAAGTGCACCATGGGATAGGCCACCCACAACTTCCTATTCATTGGATTCATCAAAATTGACATATCTGCTTCGGTTCAAAAAATAAAAGGGGGGTTCAGACTTTTGTATTTCCCCTGTATATCCTTCCCAATATCATCGAGTTTTGGCGGCATTCTCGCATCTAGCGTTTGTACAACGATTAAGAATGATGAAGTGATGTCCCCTTTATAACTCCTCACGACCGAGTATCCCTGTCAACCATGTGAGTAGCGAATTTGCATATTGAAATCGTTTAGTTGTAATGTATTCAACCCTCTGTACTTAACGGATTAAGCTTCAGTGAATTACCTTAGACGAACTTTCAATAATAATTTCCACTTTACAGTTTCGTGCACACTTTTGGCAAACGTTCATGATTTTCACTGAAAATCGCACAAAGGCATAAAAAATAGGTTTTCTTAAAAACCATTAATAAAATTAGCCCTGGAATATTTTAATGACACTAATTTTTCCAGGAATCGAAGAATTCGTCATATTCTTTTTCTGGGAGACTTATAATGACCATACAAGAAAAAATTCAAAATTTTTCCTTGAGCATTTTACCTATTTGAGCATTAGGATTACACAGTGTGAAAAATGTTACATGTATGCGTAGACTTTTTTCTACTTTATTTATTTCATGTAGATAGAACAAGCTGTCCATATCTTACCTTACATCATAAGCATAAAAATCTTTTTATTTGCTAATTTCAGCTCAGTGCTTCTGTCAACACCTAATTACATTAAGTTTATTTGCTTCCACTGATAAAAACGTGACAGCTTGGCTTGCAAGAGTGTGTAATATGACCCTAAGGTTTACGTTGCTGTATTTATTGCACTTTGATGACTTTGCATTTCTGAGATAATTCGATGGTGAATTGACATTGATTTAACCGTCCAACTGATTTACATATCAACATTTGTCGTTTTTCTGGATCTGAACCTTTAAATGTTAATTTTTACAATTGTACTTAACTTTTTGACAAGAATATATATCAGCCTCAAGCTCAGATTGTGATGAGGAGATTATTTCTGAGTTTTCCAAGAAAGATACTTCTTAATCATATCGGCGTTTTTGTTGATTATTTAAATTCTTTTCTTCACTTGGGTGTTTTATTGTACTCATTTTTGTTAATCGGGGACTATTCCCGGGATCTTTAGATTTTGCAGTTTTTGATTTTCAAAATCCATTCTTTTCTTTTGGAGATGATGTCTGTGTGAGTCCACATTTCTCCACGGATTTATCGATCGTGACACCTACGACCTTACTGACTTACTTTCTATGAAAGACTCGCATAATTAACGAGAAGGACCAACCCATGAGTCTGCAACAAACTTTTCGCCTGGCAATATGTGCATTTATTTTTTTGCATGGATTTATTGAATCTCTCTCTCTCTCTACAACGGGCAGCCCGAGAAATGACGGAACGATCGCTTTGTTATTGCTACACCATGGAAGGCGACAATTTGACTTTCTGAGAGCACCGCAACGGCTTCGGCATGAAGGGTCTTCCGAGCTTGATTGAGTCTGGAAGGTTTTTCTCTTAAAGGTTGATTGGCTGAATCTCCCAATTCCTTCTAGATAGAAATCCGTCCTATGTCTCTGACTCTTTGGTTATTAATTCTTCCAGCAGTGTCTATCTGCAAGATCTTTCAGGTCTCTACTTGCAAATACCCTTACAAAAGTTAAGAGATGGTGGGGTATACGTTCATCTTCATCTCTCTGAATTTTATGCACTGGAACAGCTTCTGAGGTGTTAACCTCAATTACGAGGCTACCGTTTGGTAGTCGCCTGATCGATTTCAGGCCGCCTTGTTTTGCTCGGTCTACCCCATTTTCAATAATATTATCTATCTCAAATGGAGAGAATTCTCCCCAAAGGTCGACTATTATAAATTTCGGGTTCTTGCATTACAGTATTCTATTCTCCAAAACTGTTTCCTGAATGATTTATTTTTGTCTTCCAAAGTTAAAGCAATATGCTTCAGCCCTCTTGCTCCCCACCCACAATCGAGCCCAACAAGGGGATGTATATTGGCACTGAGATAGGGAGGGGGGGGGGAATATAGGCACAGCCTAACCCTAAAGCCTAACGTCCAAGGAGGCCTGACTGACCGATTAACCTGATCGGGATAGTTTCAGGCTACCCATCCTTCAAATAAGCAGGGGCCAATGTCATATATTGTTCCACAAAAGCCACTGAATTTAGTTTGCCGCTAACAGATCCCTGGACACATTTAATCTTACCTCTAAGCTCAAGCCTGTCTTAGAGCATGGCCCTTATAATCACAGAGGCACACAAGCTCCTCCACCACATTAAGGTTCTCTGTGCAGTTCGCGAAGTGTGCATAACCTGCTCAAGTACAACAAGAAATAGTCCATCGATTCAACAAACAGCCGTCTCGTTAGAAGCAAATTTACAAGTGGAATAAAAAATTCTTACAATCTGCTTACATGTACAAACGTAAAAATCCTTGCACGAATTTTCTACAATTTTTTTTGAACATTGTGATGTGCGGAATGCGTTTCTGTATTTCATTGTTTGTTTGAAGTAAATTTGAAACAAGGGTTTATGACCTACTAATTTTACAATGTGGGTTTATGGCCTATTAATTATACTATGGCCGTTTCGTTACTTTTATCAGAGTAACCTTCTGACATTCGTCAGCTGAATAGTATAATGTACATGGGTTCAAGTGGAATTGTAACAAACCTTCCGCAATCTTACTCTTCATGGCAACTGAGGTGAAGGAGCACAATGTGTCCTATTTGTTCTTAATTTGTACTTTCTTTTCGGAGAGTTAAATTTCATTGACAATTGTATGAGGTAGAAAAAATCATTTCAAAATACATGTGTGAGATAGGTCTTCTCTTAAGATGCGTTATGAAATGATTTAAAATGCCTGAAATTAGCTCGTTGTTATGCTTTTCTATGAGCCCTTTCCTATATTTTTCAAAATATTTCTAACAGAGAGGAAGCCGAAGTAATAAATGGTGTTAAATTAGCGCCTCTGTAGTGTGTCATGATTAAAAAGAATAATTGAAACATAACATTAAGCAGCTCATAACGTAAATTATGAATGTTCACCAGAGTTTTCTTTCTCAATAAATCAATAAATCCATTATAGTTTATTGTCTGTTTTTAACGTAATTTGTCTTAAATTAAAGACGCCATTTTAAGGAATTGCTATAGTTGTGTTATCTCTTCGAATGCCATGTTAGTTCAAATTTGTAGCGTGAAAAATTTCACTTTTATCTCTTTATTGGTTAAGAAAAAACGTGTATATTACGAGAGTGAGTCAGAAATTATCCGCAATGTTGACATAACTCGTCTTACATTGATGATACGGACCTCTGGCCTCATGTATTTTATTATTATGCTATGAAATTTATATCCTAATTCCTTTATTTAGACGTTTGTTGTTGCAGATTCTTCATGGCCGCTCCATTAGAAGTTGTACCAAGGATGAATAGCGAGCAGTGATCCGTTTTTTGTGGTCGGAAGGTGTATCAGGGGCCGCAATTCATCAAAGACTTTCGGCACAATACGGGAACAGCCACAACAGAGTGTTACGCATGAGGAAGGAGCCGGACGACCATCTACGGCCACAAGTGATGACAACATTAAACGTGCACGTGACATGGCCCCTTCTGACTACCACTTGTTTGGTCCACTCAAAGAGTCATTAAGGGGCCGTCGATTCTACTCGGACGAAGAAGTGAAGCACGCGGTGCATGCGCGGCTCGCTGCTCAGCCGAAAACCTTTCTCTCTGAGGGCATCAGGAAGCTTGTGCAACGATAGACCAATTGCGTTGAAAAGCAAGGGAACTATATTGAAAAATGATGTTAAGTTCAGTTTCCTACTTGTAATGCAATAAAAGTTACAGCTACATTGTGGATAATTTCGGACTCACCCTCGTATATTCTGATTAGTGTGGCTCCGGTAATTAGCCTCATTTGTTAGCCATCAATCCTTGCTTTTGTAAATTTGGTTCCCCAGTTTCTTTAAATGATGAATACATTAAATGAAAATGATTTCTGATGTAACACTACTAAAATCGTGAAAGGCACAAGTGTATGTTTTATGCGTTCAAATTTTGAAACAAATATTAAAGAGTAAAAATTTACCAATTGAATGACTTTGTGAATCACACGAGTAAATCGTATTTGCTTCATGTTGTCAAACACCTCGTTCCTTAATCAAAGGTATAAAAGTCGAAGATGTGGTCACTGGATTAACGATCATGCTCAGAAAGTTGAATGCACTTATCTCGAGGAATATACAGTGTGATGAAATATCTTTAAGTTAAAGGTTCATTCGAAAGTGTTGTAATCACTTTAATTAGAAACTTTTGAAAGGAAAGAGAAGGAGAAGGACGTTCAACTCTCTTGTTGTTATATCCATTTTTTTTTTTGCTCACCAGCTTGGTAACGAGCCTCAGTGCACATTTGCTGCATCGTCTCCTCGGATTCCTGGACGGATCTGTCGAACTCCTGTCGCTTTTCGGGTGACAGGCAGCGCGTGACGTAGCTCCTCACGCAGTCCGTGAATCGATTCCAGGCCCTGTTTGGCATCAACGAGAACCAAATTAGTCAACAAATATATTAACACACTAAAGATAATTTATTTATGACAAAAAAATACCTGAAATTAGTAATGAAATAAGCAAAAGATGTAAACAATGAGTATTAATAAATTTAAGGATTTTTACTAATGGGAGTTTAGAGTGAAAAGAATTACAAATTAATAATAAAATTATATTTTTTGTATATTAATTAATTTATTATCAATTTTAATTAGGAGAGCTGCTTTACGAACGAAAAGTATTAAATTTAAGGGCAAAAAATTAAATTATCAACTTGGAAAACGCGACCCTTTTTAATCATTTAAGTTATAGAATGGAATGTAGATTTATGTCTAATAGTCAATTTAATGATTTCAAGTTAACCAATTTTTTTGAGAAGGATCATTCGTTAATTTTTCATAAAAATAACCTTTATTAGTGAACTTTCGCTTATGAAATGGTATACTGTTACATCTTGCTTATAGTCTCACTGAGTCAAGATTTGTTAAATTTGATTATTTACTTCCATAATGATTAATCTGGTACATACATACAACTGAAAGTTTTAATTTGAGCAAGAAAGATTACATAAAAATTTTAAAAGGAGCGGGAGAAAGAGCGTCAACGGATACGGGAAAACTTAGAATATGCTAAAAATATTTTCCTTAAGGTTAAATTAATTTTTATAACCCACTAATTTGCTTACCCGCACATGGCTTGAATTTCTGTCATGGAGACAGGAAATACAAACTTAGGATCTTGGATGAAAGGATCAGCCAATTGCAGGCACTGTTCGAGCTCTTCTGGAGGACACATCTGCGCATACGTCCATTGCCCTGTTCAAATATAGAAACAAGCGATTAATCCATGCAACGAAAAAATTAATTTTTGCAATTAACATAAAATTGTCGGATTTCCTAAATACAGTGTATTTATGAGAATAAATATTTTGATTTCTTTGGCTATAACTTCTATAAAGTCTACGGCGCCATGAATACAGGGTGTTTCAAAAATAATGTTCCAATTTCCAATAATTATATTTAATAATGCATATGGGTTATAGTTACAAAACAACTTACAGGCTGTTGAGTAAGTCCTTAAGTTTCACTTCCCATAATTATAAATGCTCTTATGCTGCACGGACAACTTTAATGCGATAGATGAATTCTTCCCAAACGCGTCTGAGAGTGTTTTCTGTTACAGAATTTATTGCATCCACGATTCTGCTTCTGAACTCATCCAAATCAGCGGAACATAAACATGTTCTTTTATTATTCCCATAAGAAAAAAAGTCGCATGGTGTGATGTTTGGAGATCTTGGCGTCCCATCCGTCCAATCCAATGTTGAGGCAAGGTTTCACTTAGAACCGAAAAACGTCATTATGCCAAAGTGGTGGTACATAATGAAACTCTAGAGCACGGCCGTTCGCATGGTATAAGTTTCATTCATTTGGGAAAACATATTTGTGGAAATATAAGGTTTTAAAATTGGGTCATTCTTTTGGAAACACCCTTTATTATATGAGCTGAACAGTTCAGATGAAATGGGATAAGTGTATCTTTTACAGATAACACGATAATATCTACAACGATATGTACCACACGAATTTAGATTATTCATAAACATTGATGTTTACGTAAGCTAAGAAGGGCGATGGCCTTCAAATTGTCACTCTGTCAAGGTGAACTTTCATCCTTTTTTTTTTGAGAAAGTAAGTGATGGCCAAAGTGATACTGTATTAAGTGAATTGCAGTATTCGTCATTCTTGAAGGCAAAAGATCATTAATACCTTCCATGAAACCGTGCAGAGAAAATAACAGTATTTTCAGTAATAATATAGAGTATGCAGTGTTAAAAAAAGTAAAGCTTCTGTTTCCACATTCTACCGAACCCCTGAACTCGTCCCCGAATGCTCTAAATTGAATTTTTCCGCTGCATTTACACGTACAAAGATAAATTTTGAGGACTGATTTTGTTAGACATGCCACATAAATTCTTATTCTCTTACAAATTAAGTAAGCAAAAAGTAAAAAGAAATAATAAATTTTATTCGATACAGTATAAAGTTTATTTTTATGAAATAATAATAAATCATTTATTATTATTACGGCTTCTAAATCTAGACGTAGTTATGATCGATTGAGTTTTAAATAATCTGACTGTGTAAGTCAATTGTAATACTTTTTTAGTAAAGCTTCTTTTACAAAAATAATTATAAATAATCAAATTCTGATTTTAGCCATACGTTTTTTGAAAAAAAAGGCCCAAGTACTGCATTTAAAGATCATCTAATATCGTCGGTGGAAGTAGAGTTTTTTCATGCATAGAAGATAGAGAAAATCGATCCTATGGCTTATCTTATTATCGAGCATTATCTTAACAACCCAGAAGAAAATTACCTACGTAACACAGCAATTGATTCCAGTTACAAAATAAGTTATGTATGTTAGAATAAAGCCCATCTCATGCGTGTAGCTCATGGGATGAGCAAATCTTACTTCATAATGAAATACCCAATTAAACATCCATGAATTGGAAATGATCAAAGACACGCTTTTTCTGATAATTTCACTGCGTTTATACAATTTATGTTATAGATACATGAAGATTATCGAGCATTCAAGATTATCTCCGGGTGATCAATAGAGAAATACATGATAATGTTTCGGAGAAATATAACATATTGTCTCAATTTGTGGAGCAATTCAAACATGAATTTAGTTGTTTGGTTCGGTAAACATGAATGTGAGTAAATCCCACATTATCCAGAGAAATGCATGTGATCCAGACGTTACGTAAACTGAAAAATATAGGCTGACATAACTATCAGTGATAATAATAAAAAGAATGTTAAGAAAAATTAATTTTATTTTGAATATTTTTTTGTGCCGCGAGTATTCCTATGATAAACCTACATAACTGATCTACTGGAATTTAACATAAAATAACACAAATAACATAAAATGAGTGAAGCTACCAATACCGAGACATATTTCTAAAGACAAAGAATATTATCCAGAAATGAAAAAAGTAATATGTGTCTTCTCAGTAAATTTTCATATTTTATTCATCCGATTCATGATGCACAAGATTTTTTCCATGTAAATGATCATGGACAAACGAATGCAAGTTTGAACAGATAAGTATATATGAGAAGTATAGATGAGAAGGGTAAATGGTGGCTTCAAGTTAATGTGATTTGCTCAAATTTATGTATCTCATAAAGAAACGAACGTAATGATCAGGAAACAATCCAGGTAATCTACTCACATGATGATAAATAAGGCTTACCTTCGTAAAGGTGTCGTGATAAATTTTTCATCGAAATATTCCGCGGCCAACGCCCGGACGTGAACGTGCGATCATAAGCCTCGAAGCCAAATACGATAAGGTGAAATAAGGTCGACAATCAAAGTTCAAATTTAGTAAGAGTTGTAAATAATAAAGATGAAGAAAATGCATGCAATTGATGAATTGCTTCCAGAGATTTTCCAATAATACGAAATTCTGTCATCATTGCCGGTTTCGATAGTTTACTCACAATCAATGATTTAATCAATTTTGGAACTGGTTTTAAAGATATTTAAATTTTATATATTTATACGGACTCAGAACAGGAAAACGTATACCTCACAATCGTTAGTTTCTTTTACATAAATTAGTGTTAAGTTGAAGTTTAAAAAAAATATTGCAAGCTCAACGCTATATATTTATTCTTTTCTTTGGTACTAAATGACGAGGGTTCAATTCTTCGTTATCGTTGTGCAAATAATACCCACAGTATTGTGACGATAAGTCAACTTCTCACATGTTTAAATAAAAATGTCTCTTACTGCGTGAAGATATGTCTGTTGCAACCAGAATTGTATTTAAGATTTCCCGTTAATTTTATTTTATGGATAAATAAAATGCTTGCAATTTTCTCTTTCTTGCGGTTTTATTATCCACCGTGTCCTCTGCCTTGTTTTCGGGTATTTATGAAAACTCGAAATTTTTATAGGTTGAGCTGTTGCTAAAAACCCAGTAGTTCTGAGAGATAAGAATTATTTTAGAGTTTCTGATCTCTTCTGTAATCATTTATACGAATAACTTTGCTAACTGAATACGTCTTCAGAATTACCAGGATTCCCCTTTTCTCAAAACAAGAAAAGAAATATGAGAGTCCATAAGTGAACTAACACTTTTACTTTTTCCCTTTAGATAAAGCTTATTTGATATTGCTTTCTTTTCAGTTGGGCTGGTTAGGGCTATCTTTCTTAAGGCGTAATATTCATTAAAGAAAAATCAAGAAGGGTCAATGAGGGTTTTATCCTACATTTTATTACATGGTAAATATCATATAATTACTTTAGAATAATTCTACTTTCCATTTTTCAACTCAAGTAAAACATATTATCGTGATTAGAAGCCAATCGCTTTGTTAGAAAATGAATTTCAATAAAGAAAGGAATTTTATAAACGTTTTCCCAAAATGCTATATTATTTCTTAAATAAAGGATGCTTCAATTTAGGAAATAAGACGTTAGTATCTCACATATTCGTAAGACAGTATATGCTAAACAGACGTCGTAGGAGGCGGAGCTACGGGATGATAAAAGGTGAGGCGAGAGGTTGGATAGGGAGAGAGATCTGGTAAATCGGAGCAGTTTGGAACAACGAAGCCACGAGCGAACCAGCGAAGAGGTACGAAGAGGTTCCCAACATGACGATGATTCTCTCTTCATGCTAGACGGACTTGGCCGGATTCATGAATGAAGAAGTTTGTAATCAACCGACAAGGCCATATATTATGCTTGTATTTTATAAGAAAACGAAAGCCATTACGATATACCGTATAGTAAACAGCATATTGTATACTGCATAAATATATGCTTTCTTCATATATAAGATACACTATCCTATCAAAATTCATATATTATTCATATATTATTCATATATAAGTTGATTCAAATGTCACTAAATCCGAACTTTGTTATATTACGCCAGCGTCCTCGGCAAGATCAACTCCTCCCGATTCCAAGGATAGGAATGGCTCATCGTTGCCCGACGTCTCGAGGATCCCGTGCCCGACGGAATAAAAGAATGAGATATATTCCAACGGTAATTGGAATAAGCGAGCCAAGCCGTTCATCTCCTGCAACCATGTCTCCATAGGACCTCCATTTCCATTACTTCAAGTAAAGGACTTATCCGCCCCTAATCTGCTAGATTTATCCCGCACGTCTTCAGGAAGTAGCGCTGCTACCCCTCTCTGTCCGCGGGCCCGCTTACGGGATAGGATACGAGCGCAAGGCGACTTCTCAAAACAAAAAGATTCCAGTAAGTGCGAACTATAGATATACAGGGTGGATACAAAAATGAGCTCCCCCCCCCCTTTTTTATATTCGTAACCGAAGTGGATATGTCAATTTTGATGAATCCATTGAATAGGAAGTTGTGGGTGACCTATCCTATGATGGATTTTTCGTCATCACAAATATGTAAATTAGGACACAATCAAATCCTATCTTAATAACAGATACACGAAAAATTCCAATTGAAGACTTGTTCAGCATGGAATTCTGAACAAAACAAAAACAGTTTTCCAAAATCCGATGAACCTCAAACAATCACATGTTGAATTTATCAGTTACCTCCCTATGCACTTCACAAAGAAATTTCAATGTTCGACATGCAAATCAAGAAAATACCAAAAATTACCATAATAACATTCACTTTCATAAGGAAGAGCAAATAAAAGGCATGTGTCAGCATACAGAACAATTACAGGATGGCAAGCTACACTGTTCCTGAAATGGTCAACATGATCTTCTGCTTTGGAGAGGCAAGACGAAACCAGTTAGAAAAGGCCATGATCTTCTGCTGCAGTTAGGTTGTGTCAAGACAGATATCCTAACGAAGGCCATCCATCTCGTGGTTCAATGCGTCGCATTGTTCAAAGATTCGAGAATACAGCCAGTGTGAATGTTCGTCATGGTCGACCGAAGGCACAAGGCAACGAAGAAACAACAACAGTAGAATTCTTGGTGATCTGTTCATCGGATTTTTGAATTTATTTTTGTTTTGTTCGGAATTCCATGCTGAACAAGTCTTCAATTGGAATTTTTCGTGTAACTGTTACTGTTTTTAAGATAGGATTTGAATGTGTCCTAATTTGAATTGGGATGATGAAAAGTGCAACATGGGGCAGGTCACCCACAACGTCCTATTCATTGTATTCATCAAAATTGACATAACTGCTTCGGTTACGAAAATAAAAAGGGGGAGGCTCATTTTTGTATCCACCCTGTATATACTCTTGTGTTAAAATTTTGACATGTTTGCTTCTTCTCGTCAATATTAGATGACTGCTCTTACTAATGCTTGTGTATTTTTTTTATCATTGATACGTTGCCAGGAATTCTCCTATCTTCTGTTCCCAATTGTTAATCCCAAGCCAGCTGGAATTGTACCCAATTGAAGCCATTTATTTGTCTGAGCCGGATGAAGATACCCATTACATGAAGAAAACAAGTTAATGAAGAACAATGATTTGTGTTTATTTATACAATTTCTTATTCATTACTGTAGCTGATCATTTATGTTTAAATTAAACCATTTTTATATTTACAAGGAAAATCTGCACCGCTCATTGAATAAATAATTCGTGACACTGTAACTTTTTTTTAATTTGGTAACCGATTTTCAAGTTCTTTTTGTACCTGATAAATATATTTTTTCTTTATGTAATGCACTATTCACTTTCGACATAGTCCTGATCCCTTTCCACGTACTTGCGCCAAAACGTGACTAGTCGGATGAATCCGTCGAAGAATAATTCATCGTGTCGAGGGTTGTTGTCGATACCAGGATTGAATTTCATCTCGTCGTCAGAACGAATTTCACCTCGTATGTCCCTTAAGGTTCTCTGTCATATTTGAGAAGCGGTGAAAGTCGCAAGGTGCAAAGTCGGTGAAAAAGCGCAAAAAAGTCGGAATTCTTCTTCGACAGGTTCACCCGATTAGTCAGTGCCAGTGCACAGTGGGCCAGAATGGCCTAAAACGTGGTCAAAACATGATTTTTCAAAAATGATAATCCAGTGTTGAATTTTTTTTTACGTTAATAATTATCCAAAGATGATCATTCCATTGTCAGTGTGTGTGTTTTGTTTGCAACCGATCGCTTGCAAAGCTAGAGAAGTGCGAACCTTTAAATAAACGAAGAACAACTCAAAGTTCATGCGGTTTATGTTCCAAACTTTCATCACAACCAGTTCAAATAAGAAACAACAGAGTCACTATTTTTCTACAGTAACATTTCCATATGTAAGTATTATTTAAACAGTTAAAAAAAGTCTTTTTTAATCGGTAATTTTTGAGATAGCTTATATTTCAATAACGTCCTCAAAATGATACATTGGCGATTTTTATTCAAGTTTTAAAAAGTGCCCGACATAGCCCGGCACTAATATTTCGTTTTTTGTATACTTTATTTCCATATTAATTATTACAAAACAAAGTTGGCTGCTCATATTTGCTCCTTTATATATATCCTAAAACGTGAAGGTTGTCGTTCAAAAAATTGGTCTAACAATTGCACATAAGTGCCACAAAACATGTTCGCTTACAGTCTTTACTAAAATTATATATTATAAAAGAATATACTTAAATATACATTACCTCATTCGTAATCTTGCTCATTCGAAGTTCAAAAACAGAAGCACATCCAGCGAAGACAGTGAAATTTGGACTTGCAATATGTCACTTTATGTAATCAGTTTAACAAATTTTCTTTTTTTTGTTCAAATATACGTTTAAAAATTTAATTAAAAAGATCAATAATACTCAATGGTGCATTTTTATTTACTCGTTTCATTCAATGCAACGTAGGCAGTAAAAATTTTAACTTAAATAATCGGCCACAATTTAATGAAATACTATATACTGAAAACATTTGCTGGCAATTTTTCAACCTGTATAGACGATTTTTAAAAAAAGTATGCTATAAATGCAAAATTTAAGTTTTGGCCAAGTTTTAGATCAATCTGGCCCACTGTGCAGTGCGTGGAAAGAGATGGACACTGTATCGCAAAGTGAATAGTGCATTACATAGCAGACAAATGTAAGTATTAAGAACATGTACAAAAAGGATTTTGAAAATCGGTTACCAAATAAAAAAAGAAAAGCCATGGAGGCATCACTTTTCGATCGACCCTCGTATATGAAAGAGAAGGCATATTCGTGCAACTCTAACTTTGTCAAAAAATTTTAAGTATGGTCAAACCGTAAGATCTAGAGACATGAATGGAATGATCGATTAACAAAAAAAAGGGAAGTAATAAACGCAATTAACAAACTAAAAAAGGGAAGTTAATTCTCAGACATGACATAATAACATACTTCCCCTGTCCAGCAATTATCACCCATACTTTTTTTCGTTAATCGATCACTTTGCTCAGGGCTCTAGATCTGAGATAAAATGGTAATAAAGTGTCTAATTCAAAAATTTTATCAATTCAAGTTGATTACATATATCTAATTTTGTGCGTCATAAATAAATTATGCTATTAATAATACGTCAAATCAAACTGACTGCGTATTGGTAGTTTGATTCGCATAGAACATATTTTTTTCACAAAATGTTTTGCGTTTCCAAGTCTATTTTCCTCTTACATCTTGAACCCGACTTTCTAGATAAGATGTCACACCTATGTAATGATTTTTCGATTGAAAAATGGAAGGAAAAATTCTGCGACCTGGATTCGAACCAGGAACCTCGACTATCATGGCCGACGCCTCTACCAATTGAGCTATCGCAGACACCTGGACAGCCAAGCTGTCTCAAGGTGTCTTAAAGACATCCAAGTTGTCACGGTTGAAAGCCCAATGGGAGACGGGAACCTAGCCCGCAGATCGAGAATTTCTCCACTCCAAACCATCATAAAGTTGATGAACTCACAAGTAAATAATAATGAGTATTGTATTTTATCTTTTCAAATAGTCCTCCCGACTGGATTAATTTGTTCAAGCCTAACTTCCACTGCTTATATTTTTCACGTGAACCTCAGCCTGTATCGTAGATGAGAGTTCCTTCTATTCATCAAGCAATGCTTATCTGTGTGACGGTGAAGCCTAAGACATTATTTTATCAATTAATTATAAAATGAAGTGAACTCTTATATAATTTAACTAATTCTAAATTAATGAAATTGAATAAAGTTACGAAACTTAATTTAAATTTCCATCTCAGTGCTTCTCTCCCATAATTAAGTTTATTTTAATTTTTGAACCTGACGGACTCAATCAGGGAAATCAATAAAACGCCAGTGATTAAAAACATATTTCACACATTGACAACAAATGCATATAACTTCTATCGCCGTTACCCTCGACAGGAATTCGGCATCTATAATTCTACACCATGTCGTTTGCGCTTTTGTGAATAGCCCAATGGGAAAATTCAGAGTAAACTAAGAGAATCTACTCGTCTGAGAAATAATGAACAATGTTACAAAAACATTGGTTGGTTGGTTGGTTCGTTAGGTTTTCGATCATGTCTACATCTAGGTCATTTTGCGCCCTATTCACATGAATAATATTTTTACGCATTCCTGAAACAATTCCACATCATTATTAACTGTAGTCATTCTGAGATAAACACAAACGTCCATGCCCAAAGCGGGATGTGAAACCCGCGACCTGGCAGACAACAGAACTGGAAAGCCCACGCCCCAGCGCTTTCGGCTGGCATAAAGACAATGTGAATTTGACAAATAAATAAAAAATTAAATATCTTTCGGTTGTGAATGCTTCAAGGACTTCAAGGAACAGAAACAGAGGGGGGGGGTACTTTTTCACCAAGGGGTTTATTAGATATGATGTACATTTTGACTGCAAGGCAGTCTTTATTTCAGCACAGAAGACTGGACGAAGACTCCTAGCAGTAGAAATACACAGAAGTGCTAAAAGTCCTGGGAGAGTCGTATGCAAATTTTCAGGTGTCGTTTGCAAAGAATAAAAAGTGTAAATAGGCAGAGCGATATCAGTGCTGTCAATTCGACTATTTGCAGTTGTCTGAAACTTCTCGTAACGTGATTATGGCTGCACGACGAGAATTATCAAAATTTGAATGCGGAATGATGGTTGGAGCTACGCGATGAGATATGCGGGCATTCTCGATACAGAATATCAAGGATGTACAGACAGTACCTCATTTCAGGCATTACCTCCCACCATAGACAGCGCAATGGCCGACAACGGTTGCTAAATGCTCGTGACCAGCGACATATGAGCAGAATGGTTCTTCGTAACAGACACACGTCACTACATCAATTAACAGCCACATTCAATAAGGAGGTAGTAGAGACGTCTATAAGATCAGTGTATTGAAATTGGCACTGATGGGATTGGGAGCAGAAAATCGACAAGAGTGCCTTTACTCACGCCTCGCCTGGGCTCGTGGACATATTCATTGGACCTTAGAAAACTGGAAACACATAGCTTGATTCAATGAGTCACGACTCAAGTTGGTGCAAGGTGATATTAGGGTTCGAGTGTAGTGCAGACCCAATGAAGCCATGAACCAAGTTGTCAGGAAGGCATTGTGCAAGCTGGTGATGGCTCCATCATGGTGTGGGGCGTGTTTAGGTGGCAGCGTTTAGGTCCTCTGATCAAATTGGACATACCATTGACTAGGACCGTTTGTTAAATTGCTTGGTGACCGTTTGCTGTCCTTCATGGCCTTTATATACTCTAACAACGATGGGATGTTCCACGACGACAATGCGCCATGTTACCGGGCTAACATTACTCGCGACTGGTTTAAGAAACGTTTTGAACAATTCCAACGAAAGATTTATCCACCTACATTGCCAAACATGACCTCATTGAACAAAAATTGAATATTATCGAACGATCCATTCATTCACACGAGCCTGCACCTGCAACATTCAGCAATTATGGGGGCTATTGAGAGTGAATGAAAGGAATGTCTCTTCAGAGCATTTCCGCCGACTAGTAAGAACACCTCTGTACCTTCAGAGGACTTCCGCCGAGAGTCCATGGTTATACTAGATAAGGCATATGTTTACTTGAGCGACTGCAACAAGAGCAGAGTCATTTTTACCGCCCAAGGGGTTCTATGGACTTCAGAAAATGGTACCGTGAATGCAAGGAAACATTTTCAAAAGGTTTCATGGTCGTGACGGGATATAGCTACAACGGCAGAGTCAAAGGTCAAAGTCATCGTCATGCACTATCAGACTAATGTTCTAACGCCTATATTTACCCGTGTCATCCCTGGTTTGTACGGTACAGAGTTAAACAAAATATGGCTGCACCAAGACAAGGCGTCGAGTCATTCTCAGCAAGCAAGATACCGGAATCCGCTCCATTCCATTCAACGATATACCCATCCACTCGCCGCATGCATCATCTATGGATTTCTGTGGCTTTGGCCTACTTAAACGGGCCATCGGAAGGACGACCGTGAACAGTGGAGGGTCTTTTGGAGTGGTTACGAATTGATGTTCTGCGTTCCGGCCTCCTGCAGTGGAAACTGCCATGCATGCTACCAGATTGAACGCACTCGATGATGGCGAAAGGGGTTTTCCACCTTTTCTGGCCCTCTGTTAACATAAGCCCCTAAAAACGCTCTGTAAATAAGAATTGGCATTCTTCTGTTATATTAAGTAAATAAATTTTTCATGGACGTACGAGGCATGTTCCGAAGGTAGGTTCTTCTTACAAATATCCTCGCTGCACCACTGAGAAAAACGATTTGTTATCCGGATTTTTTAATGGAAAAAATATGAAACTGGCAGAATTTATCGTAGATTTCTAAGTCTATGGTCAACACTCCTGAGTGACTGGTCAATGAAAGATGTGAGAATGAGCATGGTGAAGTGTTAAATGGGTGGCTGTCTCTGGCCAAGGATGATTTTATGCGGGTGGCCGCGTCTGCTCAAAGATGATTTTGTGGCTGCAGTCATTTCAAATATTCGTGAGAACAGGCAGTACACTATTTTCTCGCTTTCCTTGCATTTTTCAAAAATTTCAGGGACCAGAATATGAAATTGCCGGATCGTTTTGAACTTTCGAAATTTGTTCACGCTGGGAAAAATTCAGAGAGAAAGCCTTCTGGTTTCCTGTTTATACAATTTTTTTTCAAAGTTCGTCTATAAAATTTAACTCCAACTGTCCGAACAATGAAAGAAAAATGGGCGGGCCCAATTAAATTTCAGAGCTAAACCGTCGATTTGATTTCTGAGGAGAACACAACCAATTGTGTTTTTAGTAAGTCCGACCGGTTGTAATCGTTAGAGAGCGGTCGCGAACATCATGTCGACCGGTCAGGTGTGCTGTCTCCAAGGCTGATCTCCTGAATGCTCAAAAGAAATCAAACAGTGGACGAAATTCTAATATCTAACTGTTCGGTAAAACTACTTCTGAGGAAGCCTAAATAGATATTTATAAGCAAGAAGAGAATGAACTTAGTGCAGTAAGTAAGCCAGGAGGTAAAACGAATTAAGGAAATTTGGATAATTAGGAAATTATAATCGTTAATGTATTGCTGAATACTTGTGGTATAATTTCAGTTTTGAATTTTCACGACTGGGCTGTCTAAAAACCACACACTACAAATGATCAAGAATTGGTCCCAATCTACCACAGTTGGCGACCGATCGGGCTTACTGGAAATACTCCAACCGAGCCGAAATTTTTTTTGCTTTTACTTATGCAATACAGAGTCCGTAAGCCTGATGACAATATGGTTTCATCATTCAATATGTTACATTAACGGTTTTTAGGCACGGCTTCGTTCTGTGACGAAGAAATACCCCGTAATCTAAATAACCCAATAATTGTGGAAAATATACAGGATGTTTCTGAATGGTCTGTACAAGCAGAAAATGTCATATGGACATGGGGTCGAAAACACTTCTTTCTGGAGTTATAACGGTTCAAAGGTGTTCTGCAGTAGAGGAAATTAACGTTAGAGCGTATAGGAGTTGCAAATCGTGTGATTTATTCCTACGGTATAACAAAACAATATATTTGCTATAGCAAACGTCCAAGATGGCCTCCGTTAGATTTCAAGGAAGCCTGTGCACGTCGCCGCATGACTTAGCGAGCCCGTTGGAAAATCCAGGATCCGCTGACGAAGAGATGCAACGTCTGGTATTGGGGTAGAATAAACAAGAGTTTTCAAACACTCCCAGAAGAAGAAGTCCAATATTGGTCCGCTGGCCACGATATTGGTCCTCATCGACATATCCATCGACCAGAACACCATCAAACCGTTATTACTCTAGAAAGAAGCGTTCTCGGCCCCTTGTTCATGTGACGTTTTGGTCCCTGAACATATCCTGCAAGTTTGTACAGACCATTCAGAAACACTCTGTATAGAAAAAGTGTTTAATTGCACTGACTGCTTAATTGAAAGTGGACACCTATGGTGTGGAACAGTCGCTTTATTTACGGTGTCTAATAGCGCACACTGTGGCCTTTTGCCCTAAGCACAGCGTTCAGACGCCGTGCATGCTCTCCACTAGTTTCTGATAGCAAGCAACCTGTATTTTTGCCTGCTCCTCCTTCAAAGTCTGCACAAGTTGGATGCGCATTTCCGGTCGCATCGAACGTGCACGAATCCGACGCTCCAATTCACCCCACAGATATTCAATAAGACTGAGATCTGGACTCTGGGCGGGTCACTCAAGTTCCTGAACATTATTCTCCGGAAATCAGACGCTGACAGCACGGGTTAAGTTAGGTTAGCACGGGTGTCAGAAATTAAGGACGAGCTTCGTCCGAAATTTACAGACAATAAATACGAAAGAGAAAAGAAGAAGGAAAAGAGAAGAAGAAGTAAGCGAAAGCGCTTTACAGAAAAAACACCCCCACCGGGAATAAGAGAAGACGGACGAGACCAATACGAGGTGAAGAGAGTGAAAAGGGGAGGAAGGAAGAGAGAGAAGAAAAATCCAGGAGAGCGAATTTAGTTTCCGTCGAGAACGGTCGGAAAAAGTGTTGCTAAGCATAATTCAAATGATGAAAGGATTAGGAGGAAAAGAAGCGACAACACGAAGGAGTTCGAAGAAGGAAATTCAATAACAAATGAACTCGAGCTAGATAGGAAGGACTTTAATGGATGGTATAAGAGAAGGAGAGAAGCGAACAGGATATTAACCGAGGAACGTAGACGAGCAACGGAGATAGCGGAGAGCCCCGTCCACAGCTCGGAAACTCCTGCTGCATCCCGGAAGGAGGAACGACGAGCCGAAGGAATTCCGTCCGAGGAAATTTCTACCTAGGCGATTAGCGAGCAGGCGGCATTGCGCGAACTGGCACCAGCTTCCGCGTTTTGCCCGGCTTGCTTAGACTCCCGCTCCCGACGACGTTCACGTGAGTGCGCAATCCTTTGCTTACTTGTTAATTATTTTGTGCGAGTGTTAAGTGTTGTATCTAGACGGATAATTGATCTAATGGAAACGTTAAATAGTATTTTGTTCCGGGGCCGACATACATCACGTAGGATATATTAACTGTATTCTAACGTTTGTGACATTTCTATTTCATGTGGATGTTAGCCGCTCCCATTTCACGAGCCTCCATTTGTTATCCGAAAGACAGCGAGTTCTTCGCAGACTTATGCCGAATCGTCCCGCATTCAACGCCACATTTACGGTAGGACCTACGTCCGATGCATCTGCTACATATCAGATAAGTAAGTGACGTAATTTATTTATTAGTAATTCGACCGCAATTCGGGCTGTTATCCTATTAGGGCTAATTCTGCTCCTTGTGTATTCCCAATAAGAAGGAGCCCCCACCCTCCTCATGGTGGGCATAGGACCTTTCTTGGCTTTATTCAGAGACACGGATGAGACAAGCTCGAGCAAATGATGGTTTCCGCCGTAGCGGTTTTCCGGATTACAATCACTTATACTCCAGTTTAATAGCACCGTTAAAGACTTTACCTTATTGTTGAATTTAGTCCAATTATCAGCCTTATCATTTACTGTGTACCATATACGAGGCATGTTTTTTAAGTAAGTACCGTTTTGCGATTCCGCCGCCGCAGCGCTACGGTCGGCGTTCCGCGCATGCGCGCTGGTTAACTACATCTCTTGTCTACGCACTGACGCCATTACAGTCTGATTCTTCATTGTATACGTTGTTTACTGAGTGTTTAAGATGCCTCCGACAATCGTGAGTCCCGCCGATTGTGAAGTACGGGCTGTTATACGATTTCATCGTGAGATCTGTGAGGCTGTTATACCGATCGATATTCATCGTGAGATCTGTGAAGTGTACGGACAAAACATTATGAGTGATGGAATGGTAAGGAAATGGGTGAGAGCATTTAAAGATGGCCGCACAAATGTGCATGATGAAGAACGGAGTGGGCGTCCTTCGGTCGTTAATGAAGATTTGGTGCAGAAAGTGGACGAAAAGGTGAGAGAAAACAGACGCTTTACAATTTCATCATTGTGCGACTGCTTTCCTCAATATTCTCGTAGTGTTTTGTATCGCAGTGTGACCGAGAACTTGAATTACCGGAAATTGTGTTCACGTTGGGTTCCAAAAATGTTGACGGATTTGCACAAAACCCAACGTTTAGGCAGTGCATTGACTTTCCTTGAGCGGTACCACAATGAAGGTGAAGATTTTTTAGACCAAATTGTTACTGGTGACGAAACATGGGTGGCCTACGTCACACCAGAATCGAAACAACAATCCATGGAATGGCGACATTCATCATCACCCAAAAAAGTGAAGTTTAAGCAAACAATTTCTGCCCGGAAAATCATGTGCACAGTTTTTTGGGACAGAAAAGGAGTATTGCTAGTGGAGTTTCTGCCTCGTAATGAGACAATCAATGCAGCGTCTTATTGTGAGACATTGAACAATCTGCGTCGTGCAATCCAGAACAAAAGACGTGGCAAGTTGAGTAAGGGTATCGTTTTGCTGCATGACAATGCCCGTCCACATGTGGCTAATCGGACCAAAGATCTCCTCCATAGAGCCCTGATCTGGCGCCCAGCGACTACCATTTGTTCCTGCACTTGAAGAAACACCTGGGTGGTCAGCGTCTTCAAGACGATAACGAAGTCAAAACATTTGTGATACAGTGGTTAACAAGTCAGGCGGCAGAATTTTATGAGGAGGGTATTCAAAAACTGGTGCCACGTTATGGCAAGTGCCTCAATATTCACGGAAATTATGTAGAAAAGTAGATTAAGGTACAGGCTTTCATGTAAAAATAAAATTATTGCGATATCTTTGCACGTCTTTTTTTAATTCCAAAACGGTACTTACTTAAAAAACATGCCTCGTAGTTCATTATTTATTAAAGTTATTTTGTTAATCAATCGCCCTCCCCCTTACTCTGTGTCACACACACAGAGGCTTGCAGGAAAGCCGTGACAAATGTCGCATTGTCGTGCTGGAACACAAATGGACCTTCACCGAAATGCTGCCACAACGTAGGAAGCATGGAACTGTCTAAAACACCCAGATTCTGTGTGCATGCCATGTTCCCCTCGATTACAATCAACGGGCCAAAGTCCAAACCAGTAGAAACACGACCACACTATCATACCACCATCGCCAAATTTCACTGTTGGGATAACACACTCAGGTAGTAGCCGCTCCCCTGGCAAACGCCACACACAAATGCGCCCATCCGATCGGCAGTGTGAAGCGTGATTTGTGCGGGAAAAAATTATCGGAACAGCACCTCTTTTCATTCGTTGTTTACCTGGAGAGAAACCAATTGACTCCAAAACAATGGGGTCTTTTAAAAAAGTCATTTGCAAAATGCTTCTGACACACTTTTGAGTGTCACATGCGCATGATGCTCTTCCAGTGGTCCATCGATCAAAACCGTCGCTCTTTATACAAGGCCACACGATGCTGGGCGTTTACAGGGATGATGCTAGGCTTGGAGCCCTAAGGAGCCCTAAGGCATGGAGCTCCCGACAAATCGTTAAGGCGCTAACAGTTGTTCCCGTTCCAGCTTGGAAGTTCTGCCGCCGTTGTTCCGCTGGAACAGCCCTGTTCAGCCGTACCAAACGCTTCAGGGCCCACCATCGTGCGGCTCGGGCTCGGGCACCTCTATAAAGTCATTGTTCCGCTCCTTCACGTTTCCACTTGCTTCGTGATAATAGCACCCACGGTCGACTTTCGCAGGTTCAGTGTCGCTCCTTTGGCTCGCACACTCTGGCCATTGATGTGACAGCCTCCGACTACTCCACGTTGGAAATCGCTCAGCTGCTTTGACGATGGCATTTTACCTCAGCACGTGGTAAAACATTAAATGATTCCAACTACACATGATCTTGCTGTTTTATAACGAATATTTTCAAATTATTGCCCGAATTTGCAAAGGTTGTTCACGAAGGCAGGTGTCCACTTTCAATTGAGCAGTCAGTGTAGTCTATAACTGAAAGCTGGAAATGTGACGATTCACGGTAATCGAGTGGTTAGTTGGTTCGATAAGTTTTTTGGGGCGCGCTAACATATGCGTCATTTGGCGCTTTTGCCCATGATTAATATCTTAACTATCCTCAGACAATTCCACATGACTATTATCTTTACATCTTCTAGAAATAAACAGAAACATCCATGTCCACGACGATTATCGGCATTCATTGTAGTGTACTGGTTAATGTTAGAAATGATGTTAGTTTCTAACATCCATCGGATACATCTTCGACGTCAAAAGTTTTTCTTTATCCTTGGCGAACATGAACATGACGCCGCTAAGAGTGCGAACAAGCAGCAAAACACACATCTCACTGCAGCAGGTCTTTTTCAAAAATATGCAATGCAGGCGACCTAAACAAAAACCAGGTTTGTTTTCGCCCTGGCCTCGACACCATGATGGCAATGGAGAGGGTCCAAAACATCCTCTCGTTCATGACAAATTGGCTTCTTGTGAACTATCAGTCTGATAGATATCATTATCGTGGATTGCAACTGCCAAAATGTTCCTAGGATCAGTTCTAGAGCGATCAACATCTGGCACAGTCACTGTTGCTGTATCATCTATTAAAGTAGGAAAATTTTTCCTTAAACTGCACGCCTTTTATTAACTAATTTATTCGAGCTCTATTGTGCCGTTTTTCTATTTTATTAACCTTCTTTTGTATGAAAATAGATGGAAACAAAGGAATAAATCCGAGACCTGTATTCGAACTATGAGCTTCCATCTCTTTTCATGCGGATATTTTCCCTTTTTGTTTCCGTCTATTATCATACAATTAAATACAGCAGTGTATCGCTTAGACCAAATATGCAATTTTCCCTGCATCGTTTCTTTATATTGCACAACTGACGCGTTACTGATGAACCGTAACTTTTTCTTTAGATATTGCAGATAATGAATAAATTAGCCTTTTCCTCTGCTGGCAAAAATGAACTCTTAAGGTTTTTTCCCACAAACGACGCATTCCTCATTCTCGGTCTATTTGTGACTTATAAGTGCTTTTAAAGTAATTCCACTTTTCAGTGCAATCCTTAATTGGAAGCACTAAAACCCTTTTTAAACTCTTTAGTAAATTCTGGAATATAAATTAAATTAAGTTAATTAGAGATAATTGTTTCTGGAGTTAAGATTCCACATTTATAGGCAAACCGTAAAATCTAGAGCTCTGAGTGAAATGATCGATTAACAGAAAAAAAAAAAATGGAGAGTACGAATGAATAATTTCTAGATGAGGGAATTAATTAAGTCATGCCTGAGAATTAACTTCCCTTTTATTTCGTTTGTTACTTCCATTTTTTTTTTGTTAAATGCTCATTCCACTCAGGCCTCTGGGTCTTATGGTTAGACTATACTTGTCGAAAGGTCTTCGACAGATGGGACCGCATTCTCTCTTATCTTTGCAAGAAATAAATTCTTTCATCATTCTATTTTTTTCACATCTTCCTTATTGGTCTCGTTAATTAGAAGTCCTTGACCCTCTTCACACTGAAGAGCACGATTCTTCTCACGAGGCAAAACTGAGTCCCCTTTTCACTTTAATACTAACCATAGCTTCCTTAGGAGTCTGCTGGATAACTTCATGAAACGTCATTCTTTCGTAAACTGCAAAAATTTTAGCCCCTCAGACCATTTGGATATCCATTATTATTTTATTATGCCATAAAGCGTTTTGGATATCCTGATTGGCCCTTTCAGCAGAGCCTTCCCGACTAAGATGTAGCTTACCATCGACAACTAGCAAATTCGCGTCCATTACTGGACTGCAAGATAGTTGGATTTTGAAATATTAAGAATATTTCTAAGAGATCAGATGCTACTTCTTCAACGGTCCTAGACTATGCATTTTATCTTTAGCTGCTCAAAGTTGGCCTTTGATCCAAACTATGGAAAATTTAAAATCCTAGTCTTTTTTTTTTTTTTTAGTCCATATCAATTAGGTCAGTCTGCCCTCTCGAGTTAAGCTCTGACGAAATAATAAGGTTCTCTTTTTTGGGCGCATTATATTTTACTTGACAATGTTAACATAGAGAAATAAACTGAGTGGCCAAAAGTGATGGGAAGGCACTGGATGTGATGATAATAGCGAGCCGCTCCTCCGCGAGCCCTCAAAACTACAGTAACACGTCGAGGCACGGACTCTGCGAAGTGTTGGAATCATTCTGGATAGATGTTGATTTACGCATTACTGAACGCAGCCCATAACTGACCATAAATGATTCACATTCTTGCCTGACACAATCTTGTTGACTCCCAGGATCCATAGCTTCATGGGCATACGCCACACTCTCACGCGTCCATCAGCTCGTTACAACTGAAATCGGGATTCATCTGACCATGCTACACGCCGTCACTGTTCCATGGTCCAGTGACGATGTTGGCGGGCCCATGCCAGTCGATGAGCTCTGTGTCAAGGTGTCAGCAAAGGGACACGAGTCGTTTGTCGGCTGCTGAAGCGGAGTTGGTCGTCGCCAGCGGCGGAGTTGCCAGTGCTGATGTTGTCGGACAAACAGAAGTTTTGAACAACGATGGTTCCTTGTTAGCTGTTCCCGACATAAGAATGACCTCCCGAAGTCGGTTCCTCATTAGAAACTTGACGTTCCATACTTCGAGAAAGGTCATTCAAAGAAAAGGCTGAGATTCCTCAAGGCTTTAACTCGCAGAAAACGATCGTCTCTAACCGAGGTAGCCCTAGGCCTATTTTTCTCTGTCTCCATCTTGCCCAGGACTTTGTGGACGGTTGCTGTGAGAGACCTTGCTGTGTGAAACCTTGAAGCACCACAAGAGCGCTTACGGTCTCTGTCTCACTCAAATGCTTTGTCATTTCTTGTAGTTATCAGTCGATTACGATAAAAGTTACACTTCATGCATATTACCAGAAACACATTAAATTCGCTGTATGGTGCATTTCCATTCTTATTTAGGGGGAATCTGTACCATTAGGCGCTTAATACTAATCCTAATTAACTTCCTACAGGGCAAAGATACTTTATTCTCATCTCTATTGCGAAGGCATACTCGGAATTTTATGATATATCAAAAAATTGGGGTGATCGCCATAATCAGTGTTGATCCCTTAATTGTTTTAAGAAGTGTATTTCAATAAGGATATGTATTTTTCTTGGTCTTTTTTTTGTTTTTTACCTTCTTGGCCGAAACTCCCCCCCCCCCCCATTTGGGTTAGATTTTTATTCCACTCTTACTTTTTCCTCTATCTAATTCAGGAACAAGTTTTAAAATAAGGCGGATTCCCTTATAATGGCGGTATTTTAGATGTAATTTAAATTTGTAGAGCGTAAACGTTATTTGAATTCTTTGTCAGAGTTGCCAATTCCATCACCTATCCAAGCAGAACGTAGTTCGACAATGAATAAGTGGTTTGAATTATAAATATTTATTCGTTTATTTTAGTAAAATATAAATTTATATATTTGTTTATTATAAAAATATAAATTTGAAAACTTTTGGCAATGTTGAATACGACAAGAATGAGCCCGATCGCATTAAGTGATATCTACTTCATTTCCGAGGATATTTAGTTCCTTGTTTACATATACCAGAAAAAGTGTA
Organism: Rhysida immarginata; assembly: GCA_023313115.1. Lineage (NCBI taxonomy): Eukaryota > Metazoa > Arthropoda > Chilopoda > Scolopendromorpha > Scolopendridae > Rhysida > Rhysida immarginata. Next base: position 1,076,678 of record JAHWFO010084014.1, read on the forward strand.
GTGTAGGGAGTCCTGTTAAAATACAGGGCAACGATGAAAAAACCATCTAGAATGAATTTGTCTTATTCTTGTGGATTTTAGTGTGCTGAATCCAAATCTGCTTTTAGATTTTTTTCTATCACGTTACGTTTCCAAGTGATGCACATAGAGACTGCAATGCTAAAGTAATGGGTGTGAAGAGAAGTTGCTGCAATGTTAAAGTATCTATATTTTTGGGCCACAAGGAAATTTATCAGACCTCCCCCCCAAAAAACATAAGAATCAGCTCTTAACGTTAAACATGTCTTTGAAAAATTATTTTATGTTGACCTGTGTAACTGCTCTAATGATGCATCGATCATCCAGCGAGACTGTCGTCAATCTCTATAAATTTTTTAGAATGGGTGAAAATACAGCTGTTACATACCCCCCTCCTCTCCCACTAATGATAGAAGTCGGACCATAGATAAAATAAAAATCGAAGTATAGTTTGAATTCAATGGAAAAAGAGTGGGAGGTTAGACTAGATTTCCTTTTGCGCCTGCTTTTTTTTGTTAAAGGGGCAAAGCCTCACTCCTAAATGAACGTTTCCGCTGACGTCATATTGCAAATTTTGGTCCAATGACTGAGAGACAACGAGACAAAGGGTTAACGATTAACGGGTTGATGGAACCATTTGGTAGTTCTTTCTTTCTTTTTTCAGAGACCACTCAGTCGTTAAAAATATTATAACGAAAATAACATCATCTAACAAAAAACAGTCATCTATCTATATAACAAACGTTGGGGTATGACTAAATAACGCATTAACCAACCTACATAGTTTATTTGTCAATTTTGTTTGAGGTTGTTTAATTCCTTTAGTCAACCACCTATTCATTTCTAATTAATTTTTGATATTTAAATCTCTTACAAAAATGAGAAGTTGCTTTATTAGTAATTTTATTTTTAATCAAAAATATTTAAAAATAGTATGACGTCTCTTCTTTAATAAAGAATTCACATAAATGTTCATTAAAATTGATGCCGTGTATGTTGCCTTCGGTAACGGTTGCCAAAAAAAATGAGGAGGGATGAAACAATTGCACGCAATGAGCTGATGAATCGATCTTGGGTCATATGACACCATAAATTCTACATCAGTGATTTAAAGAGGCATTATCGATAAAAATTAATATTCATGGGCAGTATCATTTATATTTAAAAATGTTTGAAAATATATGCAACGTGATAAGAGGAAAAGGAAAACTTAGACATAGCTAAACATAAAATTAGCCATAGTTTCCCCCAAACAGGGGAACGCCTATGGTTGATGTGTTTTCGTATGCTTATTATGAATGCCAGCAACTGATACAAAAGAATTTTCAAGTAACCCATCTAAACATACACGGCACAATAAAAAAGAAACTACTGGGTCAATTACTTTGATTACTTCAATGAAACATATTAAAAAAAATCATCTACGAAGGGCGTTCAAATTTGACCTGGACTTTATTTTTTATAAAATCAGGAACCTACAAAAAAACTCACACACACCGGTTATTTCTAAAAGAACTCTCTTATTTTTCTACACACTGGAGCCAAATCTCTGCATTCCCAAGAACTCTTTCAATGGTCTAGATAGTCGCAAGGGGAGAGATCCGGGCAGTAAGGAGGATATGGTAAGATGTCCCATTTGAGTTCTGTCAGTGTGTTCATAGTCAGTTTCGCTGTATGTAGTCTGGCATTGTCTAGCAGAAAACAAACACCGCTGCTAAGGAGTCCTGGTTGCTTTTTCCTTAGTGCCGGCTTCAGGGACGTCCTCAAAATGTCACAGTAGTAGGGTGGATTTATGGTTCGACGTTCTTCAAGAAAATCGACATGAATGATACCCTTAACGTCCCAGAATACAGTCGCCATCACTTTCGTTCAGGGGCGTACCCAGAATTTTTTTTCTGGGGGTGCTGAGGAGGGCTGGCTAAATCCTGCTTGTAGGGGGGGGGGGTCTCCTACGTAACAGATTTAGTTGACATGGTGGCCCCTGAGCACCCCCCCCCCCTGGGTACGGCCCTGCTTTCGTTACCGCCGGTGTCATCTTGAATTTCTTGGGTCGTAGCGAGTCAGTGTGTCGCCACTCCATTCTCGCACGCTTGCTTTCAGGAGTGTGGTGATGAATCCATGTCTCGGCGATTGTTACAACACGCCTTAGGAAGTTGTCACCTTACCTGCGATGTCGCTGCAGCAGCATGGAACAGATTTCCACTCGGATAGTTTTGCTTAGGGACCCATCTGGCAAAGGTCTTGTTGAATTTCAGCTTATCGTGGACGATGGTCTGCACACTCCCAGTGCTGATATTCATTTTGAAGCCAATTCACGGAAATGAATCCGCCTGTTGTCCCTTATCAACTCATTTATTCGTGCGATGATGCCATCATTGACAGCAGTTGCTGGCCTTGCCTTATGAGGTTCACTGCCGGTGGATTCTCGCCCTCCTTCAAACTTTTGGCACCAAGCAAAGACGGATGATCAAGACAAACATGACTCGATGAACTGTCTTTGAAGTCTCTGATGAATTTCAGATGTTTTCACACCTATGTTGCGGAGAAAGTTGATTATTCGTCGTTCTACTTTAGTCGACACATCGCTGTCCGCCATTTTGTTTTAACAAACAATCGGTTGTCATGGCAACCGGATAAGTGGTGCTGCATTTGCATGACATTTGCATGACAAGCGGTAGTTGCCATCCCAACAATGAAAGTTTAAATTTTTACAACAATGAAATTTACAAAAAATAAAGTCCAAGTCAAATTTGAACGCCCCTCGTACTTAAGATTACGAGAGGAAAATATCACTGGGTACGTTCTTAATAAATTACTTTTATTAAAACATGGTTTTTTTGCATATATATATATACACAGAATCGTTTTCCTGATGTAGAGCGTGACAGACTAGTAATGTTCGAGAATTTTTTTACGGAACCTGATTTTAAGGAGACCTATTGCTTTTTGTTGTTTACGTCCAACTGTGATTCTTAACGGATTGGAGATATGGAAATAGAACAATATTGTATAGGGGCTATAAAACAATCTATATATGCAGGGTAATTCAAATCGTTAGTTAAACAATTTAGGGGGTATTATAGACGTCAAAGTAAACACAAAAAGTCCTATGAACATGAGTCCGAATTTGAACGATAACTGAGATATGAACAGAAATAAAAATGCCGCCACCAAAATCAACAAGTTAATAACTCAGGTTCTGTAAAGCCTAGATAAATGAAATTTGGAGGAATGACAGGGTACATAAGACTGAGTATACCGTTAAAATTTGATAGAATTCCAACAACAAGTTTCCGAGTTAATCATTCAATATCATAACACATGTTCACTTGTGAGTACTAACCAGCACTTGTTACAATTTTGACTGCGTAACTCGGAAACTTCTCGCTGGAATTCGATCAAATTTTAACGGTATACACAGTCTTATGTACCCTGCTATTCCTCCTAATTTCATTAATCTAGGCTTTACAGAACCTGAGTTATTAACTTGTTGATCTTTGTGGTGGCATTTTTTTTTCTGTTCATATCTCAGTTATCGTTCAAATTCGGACACATGTTCATGGGACTTTTTGTGTTTACCTTGTCCTCTATAATACCCCCTTAAATTGTTTTACACACGATTTGAATCACCCGTATAAAGAAGAATGTTTGTGGGTTTGTTGGTGGGTTTGTTTCTTATACAAATCTACAGTTTTATTCAGATCTTTATGAAAATTTCCACACTTGATCTTCAAAGCATGAGGAAGGTCACTGTCTACCTCAGATTACGAAAAAATAATATTATCCATTATCGATGGCAGTGCATATTAATAAGAAGTATCTCATGATAAACAATACAAGGAAAAGTTTATGCAACAATAGGTATCAACAATGGTGACAACACGCAATTCACCAACACTATGCATGGATCAACAATATACTGTATATCTCATAACCAACGAAGCAAGGCATAGTTTTTGCATTATAAATATGGTTCAATTTGTAACAATGCATAGAATTCCATTTATTCAGGCTTTTCTTAGAAATGAGAGTTCTTAGTACTTAACAGTTTCTTGAAACTCTTTAAAACTGATCACTACCTGGAGATAATGGAGTGTTAGCAGACTATTGAGAAAGAGTGGAAAGACGACAGAGGAAGCAGTCCTTTAGCTCCGTGCTGTATTGAGCAAATGGTAAGCATGTCAATAGAAGAATCGGCGACTGGTAGACTACACAAAGTGATGAATGGCCAAGTTTTGATTCAAGACATCGAGAACAGAGTGGGAATTGCAACAATATCAAGTATACATCTAAAGTAAGAGAATATTTAGGCTAGCTGTGGCATACAAGGAGAGGCCCATCCATTGTGAGCATTTAAAAAAATTTTTTTCGAATTTTCATTAAGAATTTTTACTGTAGTAATTCTAAGCGTTTTCATCTGTTTAATGAGTCCGACCCAAGCCGGGGTTATCACCTAGCTATTTGGTAGCACAGCAGGTCCAAACATTTCATAAAAATACATTTTGACTGTAATCTGTGTGCATGTGAATATTTTGGAAATTGAGATGGTGATAATGCGATGATTGAACGTTCGTTTCCAAGCAAAATTAATAATGAGCATAAAATGATGATGCAGTGACAGGACATAAATAAGGCAGCGTCTATCGAGGAGGCATAGGAATCAGACGTGTCTCCCTTGAGCTCCCTATCAAATGTCCAGACGACTGGCAAAAATTTGTGTGCCTGGAAAGGAAAGAGAAAGAACGAATATTGGTCAGAAAAACTCTGCAGCTAAAACAGAAAAATCTATACGGGCATTGGAAACATCTGAACAACCGGAGTTTTGAATAGAGCAAAAGGGTATAAAAGCTTCTATATCAAGGGCAAGAAAAACTGGAGTCTAAAGTATCCAGTGATGTTCCCCGGTGGTGAAGATGGATATCATTTTAATAGTCAAGGAAAGGTTAAATAAAGTCCAGGTATATCAGTTAGAATTCCTGTTTTTCGAATTTTTCTTAGAATTGATAGTCCCTTCGCTCTGTGTTGTATTGATTGAGTTATTATTTAACCAATTTTGAGATTGTTCGGTTTACCTACAACTGTAATTCATCCCGGGCAACGCCGGGTGCTTCTGCTAGTAATGTATAAAAAATATTAAATAATAACTCGTCTCCTGACAAAAATAAATTCGATTAAATAATTGGGGCATATGAATTAATTTTAGCTAGCATTTATATCAATAGCAATAAAGTGTTCATAACTGTCAAGGACGTGGAATTGAATCTATACTTAGCAGGCAAAATATAAACAAAAATGAAGGTGAAAAAATCTTTCATAATCTTAAAGTGTGATAAAAATTTAGAACGAAGATGGAAGCATCAGTTTACTTCTTTGCAATTATACAGAGTGGAACAAACGTTCCTCCACCTTTTTTGAAATGATTTGGTACGTATTAAAAAAAACAACTGCAGGTTGATGATATAATTTGATAGTGTACCTTTTTTTCCCCTAATAATCCTAAGGGCGTTCTTCTTAAATAACCCCTATAGGTTGTTTTTTTTAATCTCTAATGTCTTGGAGAAATTATTATTGGAGATAGAGACATAATTTCAATTAGACAATTTGAGCTATGTTCATTTTAGAAGAATAAAGAAATCGGCTTAGAGTTAAATAGTTGCGATATATAATATTACACCCCACTCCAATTTGCTTCAGCGTTTTCCCTCAGTAGGTTCATGATAGATGCTCCTCAGTAAAGCTTCTTTTTCATCAATGGCCAGCTACTGTAAGGAAGTGATTTGTTTTTTTAAATCAATTTTTAGTTTTTGTTTATTATTTTTGTCCATTTTTTCATTTGTAATTCCGTCAAAGCATTTGGCGCCGTGGAAGATTATAGGCGAACCGCACTTGGTGGTAGGAGTGAGTGCGATGGTGGAGGTAGTAGTGGAAATTCCTCCGTGAGGATGCTCAGCTCTGAGCTGGTGAAGAGATTGCTTTCTTCTTCTTCGTCGGACCTGACTGGCTCATCCATTGCGATGTCTTCCGGTGGCGGCGATAAGCTGACACTATGATGGTCGCACAAGCCATATGAGGTCCGCGCGTTGTCATGCTGGATGAGAACGCCTGTTGAGAGGAGTCCACGGCGCTTGGTGCGTATAGCAGGCTTCAGAATGTCGCGCACCAATTCACTGCAGGTGGCACTGGTCACCTTCTTGCCCTTATCCATGTAATGTTCTACTATGGGACCTTTCTGGTCCCAGAACAAGGTCAGCATTACCTTTCCTGCGGATGGCTGGCTGCGGAACTTTTTCGGCTTTGGTGATGTCGAGTTCCGCCATTCCTTACTGGAGCGCTTGGTCTGTGGTTGGTAGTGATGGACCCAGGACTCGTCTCCAGTCACAAATCCGCTCCAAAAGGTGTCACCTTCAAGTTCGTAGCGACGCAACAGCTCCTGGCAGGCATTGACTCGCCTCTCCTTCATTTCGGGCGTCACCCGACGAGGGACCGATCTTGCTACCACTTTCCGGTATTTCAGCTCATCATGGACAATAGGCTGAGCAGAGCTAAGACTGACTTGTAATACCGTTGCAATGTCATCGAAGGTGACCCGTCTATCCTGTAGAATCATCTTCTCCGCCGCTGCAATCGCCTCGGCTGTCACAAGACGATGTGCCTGGCCTGGCCTGGCCTCGGCGCGTCCGCCAAACTTCTTGTGCCGCTGCTGAATTTCTTACACCATTCGTACACCTCAGTCTGCGATACACATGCAGCACCAAACTGTGCCAAGATGCGTCGATGGATTTCTATTGGTTTCGTGCCTTCACTGAGTAGGAACGGATCACTCCGCGCTGCTCTTCTTTGGTGAGCTCCAACAGAGGGGCCGCCAGATTGGAAACGTCCGTTTGACGCGGGACCAACACCAATTGATGGCGGGAGAGTCCGCGCGCATGCGTACCGGGTCTGATCGCAATGAAAGCGGTTTTCGATTTTTTACAGCGGTTTTCCGGTTTTCATTTGACTCAGCCTCGTACATTGATTCCACGAGATGTTGGAAGGTAGTGAGAAGAATCTGACCCATGCCTGATGGATAGCACTGTCTAGTTGTGCTAGATTGGACGATGGTGGATCCAGCCCACTGATGGTTCGTTCGACTTCGTCCCACAAATGCTCAATTGGAGTGAGATCTGGGGATTATGGGGGCCACCAAAGTAAGGTAAAATCCCCCTCATGTTCCTGGAACCACTCCTGCACAATACAGCTCTGTGGCATGGCGCATTGTCTTGCTGGAAGTAGCCATCTCCATTGGGGTACGCCATCAACATGGCAGGGTGGACTTGATCGGCGACGATACGGAGGTATGCTGTGCCATCCAGACGTTGTTCAACACGTATTAACGGATCCAACGCATGTCAGGAAAACATTCCCCATACCATAACACTGCCCGCACCGGCCTAAAGGGTTGTACTCATGCATGCGGGGTCCATGCTTTCGTGCTGTTTCCGCGGCCGTGTGCATGATGTAACTGGAATCGTGACTCGTTAGACCACATGATTTGTTTCCACTGCTCGATAGTCCAGTCCTTGTGCTCCTGAGCGAATTGGAGTCGTTTCCGCTTGTTGGCTGCAGACAGCAAAGGTGTGCGGACAGATCTTCGGCTTCCGTATCCCACGCGATGCAGTGTGCGGCGGACAGTGCATTCAGAGACCGTTTTGGAGGACCCCTGATTAAGATCAGCAGTGATTTGATGCACAGTTGCCCTTCTGTTATCCTTTACCAGTCGTGACAGTCTCCGTTCTCTCCGATCATCAACCATCCACGGGCGGCCACAACGCGAACGTTCAGACCCCCTCTTCCGGCTAACCGTCCAGTCTTTAAATACTTTAACGACAGCTGCTCTTGAGCACCCCACGAATACTGCTGTTTCGCTGATACTCGCTCCATAGCTCCGAGCACCTACAATCATCCCGCGTTCGAAGGCTGTTAAATCGCGTCGTTTACCCATAGTTGAAGAATGGAACACGTCTAATGTTGTCGACGACACTCAGCTTCCCTTTTTATATTGGTCCGGCCCGCTAGCAACATTGTGGAGACGTCCGTGCGCGCATTCGCATAAACATGTCAGATGGTCATAATAATATGCTCACTCAGTGGACATGCTTAGTAACGGATATGACTTCCTCTATTTTTGAACAGCATTTGAAAATCAGCGCCTGAATGAGCCACTCCATAGTCGTACAGTCCACAGCAGGGAGGCGACTTTTGCATATAGCTCACAAATTCTCAATAAGATTACGTCCGGAGAATTCCCTGGCCGATTAAGTACCTGTATTTGCTAAGAAAGAGGAATAAAAATATATCACATAAAAACAAACGAGGCCTTTCGGCCATTTTATTCAAGGACCTTCATCAGGCATTTTTATATTCTGTAAACCTTTACTCATGAAAAACATCAGTTGATACTTTTCAGCTCGGGGACAATTTTCTTTCGTAGAACCTCAATATATTGCGGCTAGCGCAACATTTCTTCTATTGGGTGCAGGCTTCCGACACCATCAATCATTCGAAAGCAGTAAATGCCATCAATTAATTTGCACTAGGGTATAGGCAGTACTATGGCTTTCGTCGTCGAAGAAGAACAATTTATTATTTGGATAAGGCGAAACAAACTCGATTGCAATTGTTCAGATGTATGTATGGCGTAAATTTTCTCAATGACTATGAGGAAAAGAGAATAATGTACACAATCACTTTACAAAGAATATTGATTTACAAAGGCTATCAGGCGATCAGGCTATTTATTAATAAAGCAGTGAATTACAGAAACTGTAACAAAAACTGTAATTAAAAAAGGTGACAGTTTGGAATCTGCAGTCCGAAGCATGATAATGTTTTTAGATGCAACAAACAAACAAGAAATTAAGCCTCCCGAGGAAGGTATAGGAAAGTAGCGGAAGCCCTGAGTTCATCTATTTTTTTATTCCTTCATCTGCAATTTTTAACCCCCCATTTTTAAAATCAAAAATTGATTTTCTCGAACCTTGTATTTAAAAAATATAAAAGAACACTATTTTCTTTCCTTTCTCATCATTTTCGATCGAATGATATAGCACACCTATATGTTGCCATAAAGTTCTAAGACCAAGTGATTGCCACTCCCACAATTCCGACCCTATTGGGAAATTTGGCCCAAACTTTATAGTGATGTTTATCTTGTTTAGAGGAACCTGCATACCGAATTTCACTCCTTTATATGCATAAATACGCGTAGACCTTTTGGTCCCCTTTAATTTTCGCCCCCGAAACTCCAACCCCAGTGGGCCAATCAAAACCAAACTAAATAGTGAAGGTGCACATGCCCATAGTAAGCTACATTCCGAATTTCAACCTTCTTCCTCAAAAAATGCGGAAATTATGAACGGACGGACAGACAGACGGACAATAAGTAGCTCCATTACTTCCGCTACTTAATAATGTTTTTAAATGCAAAACTGTTCCGACGTGTGCTTCAAGCCGGCGCCAACAATGCTTAAACGTGCAACAACAATGCAAAATTGTTTCCGTAGCGCTTTTTGGTATCGTTTTTTGTAGAATGATGCCCAGTCTTAAATATCATCATGTTAAAATAAAGATATCGCCTTGCCTCAAATCAAATGCAGAAACACACATTAGATTCGAATACCTTGATCAAAGTGAAAATATTCCATTGTTTAAGATAAGGAGTTCAAATCATGGATACTTGGTTAATTATCCTTTCATAAGAATTTCAAAAACTGATAAAAGATAAGAATGTTTACGAGGCGCATCCAGAAAGTAAGTTTTCCTATGTAAAAAAAAGAACTCACACTTACAGGAACATATTTATTGGCAACAAGTACAGCAATGTTTCAGCTATTTTTCAACATAGCCACCACCAGAATTGAGACACTTGTCGTATCGTGGGATCAACTTTTGTATCCCCCTGTCGTTAAACTCTGAATGGAACCAGCGTGTGACAGAGCTGCCGCCTGTGAATGGAACCAGCGTGTGACAGACGTCTTCAGCTCTTCGTCGTTGCCAAAACGCTCACCGGAGGACAGGAATTTCTTGAGATGCAAGAAAACGTGAAAATCGCTGGGAGCAAGCTCAACAAGATCATCATTGATGAGGGATGGTCGCCCACTGCGCTCTTCATCATGGACACTTTGACGACCTTCGGAAAACTGCCTACACCAGCGACGCACCATCTGCTTACTCATGATGTTCGGCCCATAGACCTGACAGAGCTGACGATGAATTTCAATTGGTGCAATGCTTTGTGCATTCAAGAACTTTATCACCGACCGAACCTCGCAGGCGGCGGGAGAAGAAATAAGAGCTTCCATTTCGGACCATTGCTACCACGCTATTGGCACGAGGCGGGACCTGTCCGGCTGGCATATGATTGATACGTCATAGATCTGTTACGCATGCGCAATTGACACGGCTAATTACGTTTAATTTAAAGGGGAAAACATCGGGAAACTTACTTTCTGGATGCGCCTCGTATAAGAATACATTTTTAAAATATTTATAAAGTTGCAATTACACTGGTGTCATTATTTTTATAAATTATATAATTATTTTTGTAATGTTATAAATTAAGGGATTCTCAAAATGGAAACCTTTCTCGCATCCGATCAGCACCAAATTTGGTAAGGCTGTTTTCTAGATTATGTAAACACAATTCAATCATTAAACCCAATGGTAGCAGCACCGCTACGGACGGAACAACATAAAAAGGGCATGGACAACCCTGACACAAAAACTTGTAGAAACCCCTCCTCTACTTTTGTAAACTGTAAGCGAGGCTTAGTACGCTGTGTGCTACCCCCGTATAGATACACACGCAACACAGCATGCAGGTATGCTCAAAACCAGAATATACAACAATAATGGTTGGGGATAGCATCCCATTCCTGGACCAATGACGTTCGCGGAGGTGGTACTCATGCCACAACAAGTCTTCCAAGAGCGTCCCATGCGTGCTCGATGGGTTTAGGTCCGGGGAACGTGCTGGCCATTCCATGCGCCGGATGTCCTCATGATCCAGTTAGTCATCCATATGCCAACCGTGTAGAAAAATCTGGACGTACGCACCCCATGTTGTAGCAGGGCACTATCCCGGGACACCTGGCGAGTAATGACCCATCGAAGATTTGTAGCGATGTACGGGAACCCATCGTGATTCCCGACCATACCATCACACCACCACCGCCATAACGGTCATGTTCAATGATATTAGCAGGGCTGGACCGTGTCCCATGCTCTCTCCAGATGTGAACACGTCGAGAGGTTATACCGGCGCTCATACGAGAGCATGACCTGACTTCACTGTCCTTGTGTCCATGCTGCATGTTCTGTGCACCAAACCAGCCGTTCCCTACGGTATCTCTTGGGTCAACGGGACGCACCTCATCGGCCATCGAGCATACAGGAAAACTGCGTGGAGTCTTCTGAAAATTGCGTGGAGGGACCACTGAAAGAGTTCTTGGGAGGGAAGAGATTCGGCTCCAATAAGGAAGTGGAAAACACTGTCCAGACGTAGTTTCGACATCAGCCTGAAGATTTCTACAGAACCGGTATCCAGAACGCTGGAAAAAATGTGTAGAGAAGCAGGGAGAGTTCTTTGAAAAATAGCTGGTGTGTCTGTCTGCGAGTGTGGGTGTGTGTGTGTGTTTTGTAGTTTCCTGATTTAATAAAAAATAAAGTCCAGGTCAAATTTGAAAGTCCGTCGTAAAATTTGTAACAGTAAATTCATACAGACATCAAGGGATGAATATAACTTCTTTTTGTCTTCTATAATTACAACAGGTGTGATTCTCATAAGCGCGAGATACTTTTGGGTACTGCGAACAGTTGCTCCTATAAATTTTCCTAGCAAACTGTTTTCAAGTAATCTCTTACGTCTAGGTGGTCGTGTGGTCGTCTTCATCTTGGGATGTAAGCTTTCGATTTTGTTATTACGGAAAAAGCTATAGATAACATCTAGTAGAATGTGTATGCATTATATTAACGTTGGTATCAATACCCAGTCATATTAATAAACTATATCCTTTCATTCAATTAGGTGGATCATCTATTGCAGATCCACATGAATCAATGCTCTTATTAGCAAATACTACAGGGTGACGCACGAAATATCACTGGATTTGTTTTCTGAATTACACATTTATTTTGGAAAAGACTCAAAAATCGCGCGGCATGCCATTGCATACACAGTGGTTTATATAGGATGGAGCCCGCCCACACACTGCCAACGTTATGCTTGAAATTCCTACATGATAGATTTAGCCTTCGAGTAATTTCGGATAGATTTCTAAACGTCATGAAGGTGACCGGATGTGGCCTCCCCACAGCCTGGACATTAACCCATGTGACTTCTTCCTTTGGAGTTTCCTCAAAGAAAAGGTGAACCACTGGAAACCTTTTGCAGATACTCAAAGATACAGGAATCCTTGTGGAATTATGCCGCGCGATTTCTGAAGATTTGTTTTGAAGAGTTATCACCAATGTAAAAGCGCGACTTCAAGCAGTTGTACGGCAAAACGGTAGATATATGGAACATGTTATCTATTAGAGGTGTATTTCCATGCTGTAGTGATTACTTTGATATCAATTCTGCACCATTACTTTTCTTGTCCAAAGTAAATGGTTAATCCATAAAACAAATCGTGTGACATTTCGTGCGCCAACCTGTAGAGTGAACGTGAGAAATGATTATCCTCAAAGTCGTTTCAATGTGCTGTCGTCTTCATTGCACAGGAAAGATAAATGGAATCACCTGCAGAATATATAGAATTCATTAATGTTGGAATAACATGGGTGAAAATACTATTTCTAAACGCTTTTTGAGACTGGTCTTATTATGGGAATCCAAAGTTATGCTAAATATAAATTTGTTGATACACTGAATAAAATAATGTTCAGATTTAATAATAACAATAATCGTTAATTGACGATGTTCTTTTAGATGATGCAATAAGAATTAAGAATGCTAAGAAGATAAGTATTTTAGTCTAATATGTCAAACAGAAAGTTGCTATCAAAATTATTTCAAAAAAGAAATTAAAAAACTTAATATCTGAATGTTTAATTAAATTACATTGAAAAGGTTTATATTCGTCTTGAAATTTTCATAAAATTCTGTACAATAAGCATGCATTTTCATCAATTCCTATTATTTGTTTGTAAACTTAGGCATTTCCATACATTATCTTAAATATATAATTAACCTCTAATATCAAAATTGCAAAAATGTCTCCCATCCCATTTCGCTATATAAAGGTTTTTCCCTGTATTTGTGGAACTTACGAAATTTAAAGAAAGCTGCGTGAATTTTAATTATTACAGGAACTTTAATTGCAATTATGCACTATGTTATTCTTTAATGGCGACGAAATGTTCTTTTCAAACGATTATCTGATACGACAAACGAGATCCTCCTCAGTAGCTAGTTATCTTTCCACTTACCAAGACATTTATAAGAATATTTTTATCAGATTCACATGGTTTTATTATACACACACAAGAAAAAAAGCATTTTCAGCGACTTAAAATTGAAAAAAAAAAGCCACAACAGATAAAGGGTGGCATATGCACAAAGCTTCCGGATTCCCTGTCCGGTGAGTGACAGGAATTCGAAGGGGTCGTTAAACCGAACTACATACAAACAAAGGCGAAGGATAACAATTAACTTGACGGCTGTTTTGAAAGAAATAAATCATAAGATTTCAAAACAAACTACGTCTTTATTCAAATAAGTATTCGAATGACGGTAATTTCAAACTTTTAAATTATTAAATATTACAAAATGGATTTAATGAATGGTTGTTAACAAGAGATGGGCACAAATAACACTTGACCCACTTCTCTACTTAGGATATTTCACAACTCTGACGTGAAAGAAAAATCCCTTATTACGCCGACTGACACATGACATCTTTACTAAGATGTTATTAATCATCATCGCAATTAAATAATTCCATCGTCAAATGCGTTAAATCTTTCTCTTTTAATTAATGCTACACAGTTAATTGCACCTCAATATAGGTGAAAATATTTACTTTCAGAGGGAAGAGCTAATATTCAATTTTCAGAGGTGAAAATATTCTTTCGTTTTCTGTCACTTGGTAAAATGTAGAGCCCTCATCATGAGTTGATTGGGCTTTAAGAATCTCATTACGATCAGTGGAAAACTACTTTATTTTCTATGTTTTAAGGTCAAATTTTATTTATTACAATAGAACATATTTTAAACATTCGTTTGTGTTCTTCTTTCAAATTAATATTAATAAGATAAACTGGACATAATGAAAAAAAAAACATGTTTTGGTTCAATAAAACTATTAATAAATTATATCAAATAATTAGAATTAAAATCAATAAATTACAAAAATCCAAGGGTCCTCGAAATAGATTGCAGGGATATTTTTAAAAAGTGTCACTGTAAACTATCGGAAATAGATTACAGTAAATTTGCTGTAAATAAAACATTTGTTCAGAAGCAGCAATTGTAATAGGAAGAATAATAAAGAAATAAAGTTTTATTTATATAATTGATAATTATTACCTTATTTATGTTTTCATACGTGTGCTACACACATACTTTATACACTGTCTGAAGTAATGGATTTAAGAAGAAAGATAGGATTCAAGGGAAATGCACATTTACGTGTCTGTTCAAACAATTTAAGTGCAAAAACAATCTATGTATGTCGAATTTAAGGTCTCCAATTAATCAACGACATGTATCAGTAAGATGGATATCTAATATCCTGTATAAGTGAAAGGTAAAATAAAACGCCAAAAATCTTGGAAATATACTCTTATCTCGTAACAGTGAACAAGGGTCAAATAAATAAAAATCTAATACAGGGTGAGGCATAACCTGAGATACCATTTAAACAGTCAAAAACAAATTTACAATTCCATTTTGTTTTGTTTTTTTCCTGTTTTTTTTTTAATATTGAAAATTCAGTCCTTGGAGATTCATGATGGAAAAATTCAGCTCAAACGAAAGGATCAAAATTGTTGAACTTTACTTTGGGCCGCCAGTTCGCCTGATTTGACGGCTCCTGATTTCTTTCTCTGGAGTTATTTAAAAGATCGTGTTTATACTAATAAACTCCGCAATATTCAACAGCACAAGGAAAACAGTCATACAGAATTCGGGACATAAACGAAATCCCACTTGACTTACGGGATGCTAAATTTTATCAAGAAGGCCAGTGTGTGAAGAAGAAAACGGAGGCAGTTTGATTCATATAATTTTCGAAGCGTAGAGAAAATAAATTTCTAATAGTACAGTTTATTATGCAGAAAAATCAATTGCGATATTAAAAAAAAGGAAAAAAGTTATTCGTGGCTTATGGTCACCCTGTCCTTTAGTCGTATTCATAAATACATAATGAATTAACAATCCAACAATACATACAACAATCCAATTATATAAACAAATCTGTTCATGTCAAACTGCTTGTTTTAATAGTGGATGAAATCTTGTGATCAATATTTCAACCCCTTCCACTAGTCCGATTTTGCTGAAGTTGTGTACACATACATAAAGTCGGTGACAATGCATGAATCAAAAAAAAAATTCCAGGAAAATTCGTGCGTTGTTTTTTGAAAAATAATTTTCATTCATTTGTTTGTAATGTAACCTTTTCCCTTGTGTAAACTTTTAGTGGAAATACCTATAATAATAGCACGTGAATATGTACACTCTCAAACAAAATGCGGAAGATAATGCACATCTGCTCGAAATTGTGATCATCGCCCATTGTGCAGTTTCCGCATTAAAATAAAGATTTTTAAGGAAAAGAATGAACAAGGAAATGCTTAGGGAATCCTTCTCTGCATTTACCACAATTTCTCTATACAGAGCGATTTTGTATTAATAAATGCTTTTTGAGAAATATCTGACATGACCAAAAATTCTATGATAGGCAACCTTGTCTTTACGCTCTTTGTAATTCCTCCCCGTATTTGCATAATTCAAGCGCAAGTTATAATTTGAATTTGCTTAAGAACACTGAAATTAAATACTTAGTACCAGCAATTTAAATTTTTAAAGCTTATTTAGTTAAATCTCATCTAAGCTAAATGAACTCAACCCGAAGTAAATCGTTTCCTTCTTACACGTTCATTTAGAGGCAACCACTTCCCACCCAACGTGAGAATTAAAAACGTGCTAATTCGTCTCCCCCATCTCCAATTAATTCATCACCTGGCGTAGCGTTTGTCTTTTTCTGTTCTTATTTTTAACCTGAAAGAAATTCGGTTATAGTAAGTAAAGGCTGGAAAAGTCAACGCACCAGCTCTGCTCACCATCATGCTCTGATTGGCTTTCGTTCAGGAAACGTTTTAACTCACCACCACCATGAGTCACCGAGTACAAAATGCAAATAAGTGCGCGCTCTAATATACTCGCAAGCCGCAACCTAATACTACCTAATCTACGTTTGTTTTTTGTTGTCTTTTTTTTTTTTTAATTCGACACGGTTACATTTATTGTCTAAGACGGTGAAAATTCATCTTGGACGATTTTAAACGAATTTGAATAATAAACTAGGATTAATCAATACCTAATGTAAAGACAACTTTAATATAGTTCTGAATTTTATCAATATGTTTAGTCCCACAATAAAGAAGTTTTGCACACGGAATAAAATCATAGAGATCGTACCATTTAATTCTCATCGTTTTTAATGTTTAAATTATGCTGAACTTTCACCGCTTTAAACGCGTTCTTTGATATTACAATTGCCGACTTCGCGCTCATATTCAACGATGATGTTGCTTGCTTTGACTTACACTTTTTTTTTTGGTTGAAAGGGACGTTAATAACAACCAAACCAAACCAACCAACATTTCGGTTTTATATGTCTGTGAAAAATGAATTTTCTTTCTATAAGTGATTGATACACTGAAAGTTAAATGAAAATTGCATTTATGGAGATTTTTTATCATAAATAAACTTCACGATTTCATGCGTGTTTTATATAAGTGGAAATGAAATATACTTGAAAAGTCGGAAAATTTAGCATTTTATTACCTAACAAAGTTCAAATCTGAATTTCAGCTAAGCTTAGATAATAGTTGGCATTGTTATTTTTGTTAGTCTAGCAAACTGAGTCATAGAGTCATTATTTTCATTCTTTTTAAATAATAAACTGATCTCAAGAAAGCGCATTTCTTGATCTAGCCGATGTTTCAAAAAAATTTTGAAATGCACCTGACTCACCATTTCCTTTCGGAAGTTATAATCATCAAAAATGGCTCATCATTTTCGGTCAACTTAAATGGTGCATTTAATAAAATTTTACAACGAAATACAACCCTTTTAAGGCATGTTATTCTTGCTATATTGCCAAGAATCTTAATGAGTCAATGTCAATTGAAAAAAATTTCTTAACAATGTTCTGTTTTCACGCCCTTTATTTACTCATTTTTCAGGGTAACCATTATAAGAAATGAGTAACTTGATGTGACTGGGAACAATACAGTTGACGCTGTTTGAATGCGTATGTCTGTCCGCCTGTTCACTCGAAAACACACGCCATGAAAAAATTGGAATAAAATGAAACCGAATGGATATTTTACTTCAAATTTATAGGAAAAAAACTGTAGACAATAATTAGTCTTGCGTGCGCGACTGGATGTTAACTATTTAAATTATTACGTTAATTTATGCAGATATGAATGATACAGTTCAGGCTAACTTTCAATTAGCAGTTCAGGCTGCTTATTTTTGAATGACGAGTGATGTTTTGGCGTCGCGATTTCGATCGATCCAAATTTTCCAGACGAAAAAAGCAGCGCGGTAAAACATTGAAAGCAAATAATAAATAATCAATTTCTCTGCTCGTGTAAATAAATTACAAGAAATAGAAAAAAAATCGGAAAAAATCGCTTACCAGAATATCCGAAAATAAAGAGGATGAGGAAGAAAACCGGACGATGCGACGGAGAGTCCATCTCCGAAAGAAACTTCTAACGTTCTCTCTGTTGTCTGTTGATTGTGCGCGCGTGCGTGGCCACGTGGTGGTGGTAACTGGGAGGGGGTGCACGAGTAGTTCGTCTTTGATTGTGACAAGAAAATCTTTCAGCGAAACGAGGAAGCTCGCGCGCACTCTCCCTTCTACACGAGCAAAATGAATGTCAGAAAAGAGAGAGAAAGCGTGGAGCGATGATGGTGGTGGGTGGGTGATCGGTGGTGGCCAATGCGTTTCCGGGAACTTGTTCTTTTTTGCGACCTGAGAATGCGCGCAGAGAAGCGGAGAGCCGGCGTCATGCGCCGTCCAACCTCACGACCGCCAATGCGCTTCGGGAATGGACGGGCAATTGCGAAAGAATTGAAAAAGATAAAAAGAAAAAATGAATATGTATGCAAGCCAAGGGCTTTTCCACCTCTGTGTTTTTCTTTCTTTTTTTCCAAATTAAATAAATGAATCAAATAAAGATTTCAGTCTGTGCTGGTTACTATGAAATCAAAGAGCCGCATGTAATCCTTTCTCGCCTGACAGCCTCATTTCAGGATGCATAGAATTTTGTGCTTCATCATTGCTTCCTTTAATCATAACACAATAAAAAATTGGTAGAAATTTACACTGAAAACGGGGCTATACAGTAGGAGTAACCAACAAAAGTCTCAAACCGTTTCAAAATTTGTTTTATTTTCTTTTTTCATTTTAACAACACATTATCAAAAGGGTTTTATTGCTCAAATTTTAAAAAAAAATACAGAATAAAAAATTTTTTAGCCACACATCATATTAAAGAAATATACTAAAATCGTATGCTTGAATATTACTTAATATATGCAGTAAAATTTTACGCTGGTGCAACAAAAGAAACGTTTTTCCACTGATCTATGCTCCTTCAAAAAAAGAATAAAAGTATCGAAAAAGATGATGCCATTGGATTCTGTGTGAAGAAAAGTGGATTTTTTTGCAAATAATCTTATCATGAGAAGGAACCCACAATATATAATAAATGTCATTAAAGCAACTGAAATTTAGGAAAATAATTAAACTACACAGTCATAACAGCAAAATGAAAAAAAAATTCTAATTTTCAAAATTATTACATCATTAATAGTAAATAGAGAAACAGAATTCCAAACAACCCTTCGAAATACTGTTAACCGTGAGAGAGAAAAAAATGGATCTTGCATTATTTTCTTAAATGAGAACAATAACCAGTGAACTGTATAAAATTATATGAATGAAATAATCAAGATTTTTTTCAAACGTTTTTCAATTTTAGTCTCTGAAGACTGGTGAAAAAATGCTAGAATTCGAAATTTAGGGTTACTACATTTTGTTATAGAAATGATATAAGATTGAGGACGAAATTTATAACTAGCAAACAGAAAATTCATAATATAAATGAGAAAAGCATAACATTAATCCGTTAATTTAATTCCTTGAAGAGAATTCGAACTCTCTCAATTTCTTTTGGAATAATCTAAAAGAGCCCTAAATAGATAAGTAAAAAAAAAAATCATAAAAAAAAGCTTCTATCTTTTCAGTTACAACGATTATCAAAATATATCAAAATAATAATTTTAATTACAACATAAAGCGACTAGTTGTTAATTTTTAGCTAAAACTTATTGCATTTCATTGATTTCTTGTTTTAACGACCTATCTGAGCACCACGCAGGGAAATCACAACCTTTTGTGAGTGCGGAGGTTCATTAGCGTTAGATAAAAGCTTAATACCTAACTGGATCGATAAACATCATGCTTATCTCCACCAAATATTGTAAGCAAAGTTCATGTCAATTTCATCAGTTTAATAATGTCTATTTCTAATTCCGTTATCCTCCTCATTGGCTTCCTCTCCCTCCCATTACATAAGTTTATTAACAGTGCAATAACATTATTTCGTGCAAAAAGTAAAATAAAAAGGAAGGAGGAGGAGGGAATAGGGGAGAAACGGCGGCGGAGACAGCTTCCCTTAAACTGAACTTTAAGCGGAACACGAATTTTATAATACAGGAATTTCAGCAAGCTGTGACTGATGAATAAACAAAGAGAGCTATTATTATGATTATTATTACTAAAATTAATAATGAGCCTTGGGTTATCATTTTTAGTAATAACAATGAACCTTGAATAATCCAGCAGTGGAGCCTTGGATTAATGAGCCTCGGCCTCGGATTATTTCTATTCTTCTTCTCTTCACCTCGACCTCTGTGAATAGATTAAGTGTCGAGTTATTCTTTTCCTTTGTGAAAGTTTTAAAATATAGTTTTCTCTCTTTTTGTGTCCATAAAGAAAGCGAACTTAGCCTATTTGGAGAGATAAGAAATTTAAAAACTTATACTAAACGCTATGTTATATTGTCTTCAGAAAATACAGCATGTTTACTAGACATACAGGGTGTTGCAGATAACTACAGGGCAGTATAACGGGAAGCCTACCCGCTCGATTGCAGGGGCCGGCTCGGTCGATTGGCAGAATGGAGGGACATGAAGGTGGCCTGCAGCAGCCAACAGTTTCCACAGTCGGGGAGGGGAATAAACGTCAAAACTGTCATGTTTTTGATAAAATTACCCAATTATCATTTGATGTCGAGCCGGCCCTTGCAATCGAGCGGGTAGGCTTAACGTTATACTACCCTGTAGTTATCTGCAACACCCTGTACAGCAAAAGTCCAAGGAGTGATTCTTTAGGTTATTTTAAGAATCTTTTGTCCTTTGATGATTTTTGGAATACCATTTTGTTTCGAAGATACAAGGCGATAAAAGTTTCTCTACCAGGAAGCCTTACTGGTGAGATGTATTGAAATTTTTGGGAACATTCGCTACCTGCCTTTCTATCAGGATATAGCACTAGCAACGAGAAATGTAATGTGGTGCAGCAGCTGGATTGCTCGAGGTGGACCTCACTGCTCGATCCCCGGACTTAATCCGGACTTAGGCCCTTGGAATTTTTCTATGGGGCCATCTGAAGTTGTTAATTTACACTACTCCAATGGAAAATGTAAAAGATTTGAGAAATCGGATAGTTGATGGGCGTAATGTAATAAGAAACAACCCTGTGTTTTTGAAAGAGTTTGGCAGTCGATAAGGAGAAGATTGGGTTCATGCATCCTAACTGGTGGTAGTCATTTTCAGCAGTTATTGTAGATTAAGAAGCTTTACACAAAATATAAAGTAATAAAAGATTGTTTTTGTCGAAAAACCGTTATTGCCCTGTATCTTCGAAGCAAAGCGGCGTTCCGAAAATCATCAAAAAGCAAAAAATTCTTAAAATAACCCAAAGAATCACGCTTGGAATATTTGCCGAATGCTTAGTAAACACCCTGTATAATTTGTTTTAATTTTAATAATTTACAAGATTTTTGAAACCAAACTCGTAGCTTAAATGAGCAATAAATTATTTAAATAATAAATAAATTAATTTAATAAATAAGAACTGTATCATTGCCCTAGTTCTAACTTAAATTTTTTTATTGTTTTTTTAGTTAAAAAAATTGAATCCCAATCGGTACTGATATATTCATCGCCGGCATAATAGTTTTTATTGAACGAAACTACATCAGTACTCAATTAAAATTTTTTGAAAGTAACGTAATGAATTTTCAGTTTTTAATGCCCATACGAAAAATTTCCGAAAGATATCGGGAGGTTGATTGCGTTCATGCTTTGAATTGAAAAAGCATAGGGCGAGCTGTGCAATTATTTCTTCATAGCCCTTTGCTATGGTCTTTAAAATCTATATTACTATAAGAGAAATTCGCTATGTCAGTTGGTAAGAAGGGAGGACGGGAGGGATTCAAACCTCCGATAATAAATTCACTTATTATGTTTTTCATTTCCCGGAATGATTGTTTAGGCTTTTCGGTAATTCCGAAGAAGTGCCTATACTACACTTTCTCCGTAAATTAAGTTATTAACAAGAAATGATACGATAATAAATTCAAAGCATAAACGCAACAGAGTTGCCCGATGTCGTTCGGGAAAATAAGAGAAGAATGCTGTATACGTTTATCGGAAAGTTTTTAACTGTTCAAATGTATTACCAAATAAAATTTAATTACGTTTTCTAGAATTTAAACACAGTTTGAAAAATAATAGTTTAAGAATTTAGTAGGCTTTCAAACGATATTTTGTATTTTTTAATGAGAAAACATAGATAATTAAACCTTCCGAACTTCATGTAGTCAATAAGAGAGAAATATAAAATAATGTTAGTGTGTCATTCCATAAGAGTATGTAAAATATTTAAACAATACTTGACACATTTTATTTAATAAAATTAAAAGATACTTCTGCCATCAACCTCCGGTGTTTAACAGACGAACAATAAGAATCCCAAAGATGACAACGTGGAATTGCATCATTCCTCATCGTTAACTCCAACACTTTCGAAGAAATAGGCAATGGAATGAGCATTTAAATTTTTTTAAATCTTAAATTTTCTTCTTTTATTAATTTTTTCCCTGGATTTCATTTTAACATTTGTTTTCCCATGACGCTAACACTTCCTTTATTTCATTTTACTTTATGAAGACAGATTATGCAAAATCTTATCATTTTTAAAAAGAAACGTCGTTTATTTATAGTTCTTATTTTATTTTAATATGTAACATGCTTTAATCTTTTTTAAGATAGTGATTAATAGAGAACAGTCTTCTTTCCACTTGTTCCACGATCCCGCTATGGTCAGCATAATGGCGACTGAGCATGTATGCAACTGCACAACAACAATGCAATATTAATTCAATTTTATTTTTAAGCAAGAAAAACTGAAGAAGGTGCAAGCTTTTCATGATGAATCATCGCTAGGAGGCTTAATGAGGTTAACTATCATCAACCCAAAGCTTCTCATTTGCCTTTTGACGCGACCTTCTTGGCACGGGCAATTAAGCGCACGCGTGCAGAAAGATCAAGCGCGCGTAACCTCCCTGACAAAGAGACTGTCGTCCGAACGATGCTCTTTTGTCGCTCCGTTGCCACCAGAAAGGCATAAGAAAAACGAAAATAAAAAAAAAAATCGCCTTTGTCGCCACCTTGCGACGAAGCAAAGAAGGAGGTTGACGAACTCGGAAGGCATTAGAATTGAATTTCCTCTTCGTAGTTGGACAGAAAAATTATGGGAAAAGCAGCGAGACTACATTCTAATCCTTTTCGTGGGAAAAACATTTTTCTGGAAAAGGCGAATGATGAATTAAATACGAGATTATAATCTTTATTTTTCAATTAAATGCCGTGATGGCTTCATTAAGATACACTCTGCGGGTTGTGCTTAACTGAGCACCCAAACATTGAATGACGTATCATAATGTAAACGTTCAACAGGGAATCTCCATCAGAACGCAATAGATTTTCAAATTGATCCTTCATGCGATCTGAATGAGAGAATCAAATACTCGGTTTTAATTGCAAAGAAGTGCTTACAATATGGGCATGGACAAGAGAGCGAATCTATAAAGATTACTCTCCAAAAATTAATTCATTATGAAATTTTATCGCTCATCAGGATGTAAAGTAAAATTTCAATACAAATGATAATTACGTAAATTTTTAAATTATTTTCAAAGCTGGCGTATTTTGGGAATTTCTTAACCACATTTGCTTGAAATGCTCGGACACATCATTGCAAAGGAGACATGTTACTTCAATTAATTTCAATCTTGAAAGGAGGTTTATTTATTTATTTATTTATTTATTTATTAAAAATTTTACATCCTAAGTTGGACACAACACCGTAAAATACACCATATTTCAAACAAACGGGTAAAATATTTAAATTTAAAAGCAATATAGCTAACCCAGAATAAGAAAGTGCATTAAGAGACCATATATCACATAGTATAGCATTTTGTATTAACCTAATGACATTATACGTATTTATGATTACGGCATGACTCCGTATTACAATTCAAAATTTGGTCTCTGACTTCAAAGGATAATAAATTCCAACTAGGGATTGTGTTATATTGAAAAAAGGTTTCTAAAAATTTAGAAACCGTGAACTTAAGTCCTCAGTTTATACTTTTGAGTAGTACGAGTACAAATAGAATTTACCAACTAATCTTTAACGTAATGTAAAGGATGTTTGATTTCCGTAAGCGCTTTATAAAGTTCCTTAAGACGAGTTTCTTTTATTTTATAATGTAACGATGGTATACTGTGCAATGGGATAATTTTGGACATTGAACGGTAAAGCTAAATCTGCCCGTATGACATCAATTATAGGCTACTGAGACTCGAGTGACTGCGATTTTTGTGGCGGAGGACCAAAATAAAACTCCATACTGAACTTTTCATTAATTCTGTTTTTGTTAATGTTTTCTTTAACTGAGAGAAGAAATATTTCAATCAATTGAGTTCAAGTATGAGCGAATCAATAGTCGAGCTTTGAAGGATAATTTGGTGTCTAGGTGCAATCCTAAAATTTTGCATATTGCTAACAAAGTTGGTGACTACATCCTAATCCTTATTGTTTTTGTTTCGTTAAATTTTAATCCTTTATGAAGATGCCACTTTTCGAGAGTTTGAATATCGTCTTGAAATAAAATATATCAAAAATTGTCGTCAACAAAAAATGAGATCTGACAATTTAACGGTAATCTTGATAGTCTAGATGTTGCCGCAGCAAAAAATACCGTGGCCATAGGGGAGCCCTGCATTAATCCCAGGGTAGATTGATTTTCAATATAGGTATGATTAAAGTCAATGTAATTTACTCTTTCAGTAAAATAATTATATAAAAGATTTAACGTCACTTGATCGACTCCTAAAAGCGCCAGTTAGGAGATTAACCAATACCAACTTTCGCCCCCTCCACTTTCGCCCCTTAAATTTTTGCCCGTTCCACTTTCGCCCCGGCGCAATTTTATGGTAATTTCACTTTCGCCCTGTATATTTTATCAAGGCCCTGAAGAGAGGCTAAGGCTATACGCAGGTAACTTGAATACAACATAGTCAGGGTTTCAAACTGTGATGGTACTTCAAGCAATGCTTTTCACGAATAATCACCCAATTGTTTTAAGTGGTTTTTAGTGGTAGGCGATTCCCTGAAAAATTGAATCGTATCTGAGAGGGTCAGAATCG
Organism: Rhysida immarginata; assembly: GCA_023313115.1. NCBI lineage: Eukaryota > Metazoa > Arthropoda > Chilopoda > Scolopendromorpha > Scolopendridae > Rhysida > Rhysida immarginata. The sequence goes on from JAHWFO010084014.1 coordinate 1,101,762, forward strand.
ATTAATCGATTATTGCGAAAAATTGAATCTATTTTTAAAAATATTAAAATTAAATCCGTTTATTGTAATTTATTTCCGTGATTAAAAGAGTAGCAAAATAAACACATAGAAGCCATTCATGAATTTTTATTTAATAACAAACAATAACAACCATGTTGTGAAGCAGAAATATTATAACAATGTATTGTGAAACAGATAAAAAAAGTTAGATTGATTGATTATTTGGTATTATGGAATCGAGAAATCGAGTTTCGGAATCGGGAATCGCCCACCAGTAGTGGTTTTACATGTTGTATTTATTTAAAATACTTCTTTAATTAGTGTAGTATCACTATAACGTCATAATTATTGTAATTATAGATTGATTTTTCTTCAAAACAGCACGAACGGTTGTTAAGGATTCATTGCCACTGGTACTTCAGTTTACTGTCCTTGTGGGGTGGTACTTGTTCAAAAATGTTTGAAAACCGTGGGCCTATAATCAGGCTAACGACTACTGTGCGAACCATGGAATTTTAAATGAATGAAACATAAATGATTTAATAAATATTATATATTATATTATGTGTTAATGTACTTATGTTTGTTACACATAACAGACGTTTAGGGAAAATGTGTTAATAAATCATCTTCTTCTTGTTTTTAAAACATTGTTTGCGTTTTTTTTTTATTTTCTAAACTCTATTATTTCTTTTAAAACAATTTAGATTTTAGGAAAGCTTTAATTTAAATCGTTCTTAATTAAAAGGAGAATTTCGTGGGTTAGGTTAGGTAAGTATTCTAAATAACTGAATTCTTAGTTTTCTATTTGACTTGCTAACCTCTCTGCAGGGTCTTTTTTATGAAAGTGGGTCTTAAAAGTATTTTTGCAGGGGGCGAGTGTGGAAGGGGCCAAAGTGGAGTGAACCAGAGAGAAAGCCAAACAACTGAAACGTCATACATTGTTACATCATCATAAGTCGACCAAATTTAGGGCTTATTATTGGTAGAAATACGATTAACATTTCAGTTGTTTGGGTTGCTTTCTAGAAGGTGTTGGATTAACTCACGTCTACGTACCGTGTTAAAGGCTTTATAAATATCGGTATTGATTAAAAAACAAGATTAATTATCGGTATTGAATGTAGACAAATGCAAGGCGATGTTTGTTTCCAAGAAGAGAAAGAGATCATTAGATTCTCTAACACTATATGGCAAAAAACTGGACTGGGTTGAAACTTATAAATATCTTGGTGTTGTTATTGACTCTAAACTTACCTGGACTCCCCACGCAACTTATGCGTTGAATAAGGCTAGGAGAGCCGAGTTTAGCTTGATTGCTCTGCTGGGCCGAAATAGTGCTCTAAACATTGATAATAAACTCCTACTCTATAAGGTCATTGTTCGGACTATTTTGACGTATGGTATGCCCGTCTGGGCCACAATATGTAAGACTAGATGGAAAGAACTGCAAACGTTCCAAAACGTTACCCTTAGGACTATTGCGCAAAAAGATCGGAGAATTGTTCGCAATTCCTCCATTTCTAATGACTTCAACATGACTCATATTGGCAAATACGTTCAAGGGCTCATGGAATCCATGCTGCCCAATATAGAAAATCATAGCAACGAGCTAGTCTCGGGCATTTTAAAGCATCCTATGCATAGAAAGAGATATCGTGATCCAAGGCATATACTTGATATTAATTTTGAAGACATTGATAATGTCTTATTTCCAGATTACTGGACTTCATAGGTCGTGTTTTATCTAATACTAGTGGTCTGCTTCTAGTCTAGACAGTCGTCAATCAAATTTTCCTCCACCAAGAGGAGGCAATTTTTCTTTTATACTTTAGATGACCTTTGTGGGTACATCAGGCTTCTTTTCTAATTCAGTGTATTTCCCTTGGAATATGATTATGAAGGGTGAGATTATGGAAGCTATGCTTCAAGTTCCACACGAATACCGATACACTACACTGTTCGATTGTCGAAAAAACAAGATAGCTCGTTATCAACCGGTGAATGATATAATTTAACACGGCAAAAAGAGGATATGTTATGGGTTTTTGTGGTCGATCCCCATATTGAATATCCCGGCCGAGGACGACGAGGATTTTTCAGGGGTAAATCCCGAGATCACGCACTTCCTTCGGAAGGGAAGTAAAGCCGTTGGTCCCGTGTAGTCGTTTGCCGGCTGCACGTTAAAGAACCCTTGCGAGGCAAAATTTGCGGCCCCTATAACGCCGTCCTGAAATGACCATGGCAGTTGAAAAGGACGTTAATACCAAACAAACCACACCAACTATATTGAATATCAGGAATAATTATCCACAAGAGCGTTTCGGTAAGTTTAGCTAATAGTGACAGTAAACAAATCGGCCGATAATTACTTATATCATTGATAGTTCCTTTTTAATTAAAAATTGAAACAAGATATTTCTAAAATGGCTCACCTTTTGAGTATTTAATAGTTAATAGGCCATCTCTAGCAGATGATTTGTTATTGCATTGCTAATAGCATTGCTGATAGAACTCAATGATATGTAAGGTAAAGTAATATTGCTTGTACTGACTAGTTGTTTATCAGTAATTAAACGGCTAAGCTGCATTAAATTATAAGCGTGGGAATTGTAGAGCCAAGTTTACGTTAAAATACAGAGATCAGGTCGATGATTCGAGGTCCAGAGAACAATCTTGTCTACCTTATTTACCACAGAACCGGCATTCAAGTAACAAAAGGTTGGAGGTCTATTGCATTTGGTTTGATGTTTTCAGAGTTGAATAAGGGGGTTGGGGTGAAAGCAGGCCTCGCATCAATCTCGTGTACAGGATGTTCTCGTGTACAAACTTGGGGGGGGGGGGTGATAGAGGGATCAAATCTAAGCCCTCTTTCATTTTTTTCTCTGGGGCATTGTTTTTGAGATAAAAAATGTTGAACGTCGCATACATGTAATATGCAACTCAACCCGTGCTTCTGGAACACGTCATGGTCAATCATGTAATAAAAAGAACAAAAACACACTGCGTACTGTAGAATAATGTGACTTGTTTTTTTTTTTTTATAGAGCATGCAAATGTTTTACAATAAGTGTTCAAATCGGCTCCTTCTGGCATGAATGCATGCTTCACAGCGCCGCCGCATGGACTGACGTACACGTTCAAAAGTTCCTGGTTCTTTACAAAGAATAATAACTCCAAAAACACTATTCCATATAATAAATTTTAAAATTTGAGTCATTAAAATTTATTATGTGGAACAGTTTTTTTGGAGTTATTCTTCTTTGTATAGTTGTGTCCACAGTTTTTGGCTTGATTCCTTTGTTCTGGTTCTTCGCGAATCTGGTCCACGGCTATGGCGATTCTGGCTACCAGCTCTTCCTCGGATCCCATTGGTGTCTCGTATACCAATGTCTTTAAGTGTCCCACAGAAAGAAATCCAAACAACTGTTTCCTGCAGGTAGGATTTCAACATTCTTTATCTCAAAAACAATGCCCCAGAAAAAAAATGAAAGAGGGAAATGTTGTTTAGATTTGATCCCTCTATCACCCTCCCCCCAAGTTTGTACACGTTAGTCGAGAACGCCCGGTATACGCATCCGGGAGAAAATGGATTTCTGCCCACATAGGGCCGCACAGATGAGCCTTTCGGCCAAGTTACTGACGTTATTAGAGTCTTCGCTTACGGTAGCTATTCTTACAAAAAACACATTGGGTAACCTTAAGTTGCTGATCTTGTAAAGATTTGGCCAAACGAAGATTTGTTGTGGAGTCACGGATTCATGTAGATTTCTTAAGTAAAACTGAGTAGAGTTATATTTTTTAACGGGAGGCCCCAACTGTGGTGAGTTTCATTTTTAGATTTATCTTCGCACACAAATGAATTCATAGGAGGATGTGAATGAATTTTATCGGGTTTCTTTAAAATGTTCTTAGTTGCAGTGACTGAATTACGCCGTTATTTTATTTTGTTGCTTATCCTCTTCCATCTCAAAAGCATTCGCACTAATATTATCTAAACTACAAAGATGGCGCCGAGAGCAGTTGGTTTCGTGTGAGCTCTGCAATTACGAGGAATGATCAAAAAGTAATGTCGCGTATTTTTTTTTCTCGAAAGTGACGGCAGATATGAAAACAATTGCGATATATAAAAGTTAGTTTGGTTCATTGTTAACGTTTCCTGTTAGTGTCGTGTGCATCCGCCAAGCACTAGCAACGTCACAGTCCAAACAAGATGGCGGCTCCCAATTTCATCGTCCAGTGCTTTTGAACGGCGGAGTGTTTTGCGTTTTCTTTGAGCGAAAGGGCTGACACCAGTCAATATCCATAAGGAAATTTTGTCGGTGTACGGAGGTGATATCGCACAGCTCCGAACTGTACAATGTTGGTGCAAGGCTTTTAAAGAAGGACGAGAGGACCTACTGGACGAACATCGCTCTGGCCGGCCGCGGGAATCCATGAGAGAAATTGCTGCAACGTTGGGCATTTCATATGGGACGGCGTACGACATTGTTCACGAGCAGCTCGGCTTTCGCAAAATGTCATGCAAATGGGTGCCGCGACAGTTGACGGCCGAACATCAAGATGCTCCTTTCGATGCTTGTTTGCTGCATCTCACACGATACCAGGAGGAGGATCAGGATTTTATGGATCGAATCATCATAGGCGATGAATCATGGGTCCACCATTTCACGCCCGAAACCAAGATGCAATCGGCGATTGCAAACACACCTCATCTCCCACAACGAAAAGTTCAAAACTGTGCCATCAGCAGGCAAGGTCATGTTGATATGTTTTTGAGATTGCCGTGGTCCGATACTGAGTTTCTTCTACCGAATACCACTGTCAATTTCGAACGCTACAGAGGTACATTGAGGAATCTTCGAGCGGCCATACGCAGGGAAAGACTTGACTTGGCAATGGAGGACATCGTGCTGCATCACGACAACGCATGTCTCCACACAGAGAAACGGGTTTACAGACTTGTTGCAGCGATGGAACTGGGAAATACTGCTTCATCCTCCATACAGCCCGGACCTCGCACCCAGTGACTACCATATCTTCGGATTGTTGAAGAAGTCACTGGCCGGTCAACATTGCCGTGATGACGAGGTGAAATCGGCAGTTCGCAACTGGTTCCACACTCAAGCGCACGACTGTTATCGACAGGGCGTGGAAAAACTTGTCCACCACTGGGATCGTTACCTCAAATGGCTTGGAGATTATGTGGAAAAATAAAAGTTGAATTGTTCTATGGAATGTACATGTGTTTATCTTTTTCCCGGTCACGATTTTAGAGACAAAAAGTAGGCGACAATACTTTTTGATCACCCCTCGTAAGAACAGTTTGGAGCATTTTACTTTGTAATGTTGTGTTCGATTGCCAATTTACTAATTCCTTACATTTCTACATGAAAGTGAACTGATACTTCTGGCTACTGACCTAATTAGATTATAGGTCAAACCTCGATACAACGAACATCATTATAACGAAAGTTTTATTAATAATAGGAAAATGGTCTTTGGAGTATTTTTTCACGCCATTACCTCCGATATTAATTAATAAATAGAGAAAAGTTTGTGTAACTAAAATGATGCTTATTTTACTTCATTATAACGAATTTCCTTATAGAGAATATTTCAGTAGAACGAAGGAATATTTCGGCCCCACGAGCAGTTTTATTACGTTTAGAACGAATTTTTTTTTTTTTGGTTGTCTGCAGCTACAGTACTTTCCTTTGTTCATCCGGGCTCTTCAGAAGGGGAGAGACGCGACGTTAAGAAAGACGCGACGCTGAGAAGGAGATGCTGACGGAGAAAGGCCGAGTATAAGAGAACAGACTTTTGAATTTTCAGTCGTGAATTGAGCAGAGCCGTGAAGTGAGCAGAGTTGTGATTGCGGTGTGTTTTGTGTATTCATTTGTGACTTTGAGTTGAACTTTGTACCATCTGTGCGTACAGTCGTTGCACACCACTCTGAGAAACATTACAGTCAAATCTATTCTGCAATGGCAACAAAACAAAAACACCGGCAAATTACTCTTGGTGAAAAATTGCAGATGATCGAGCAAGTAGATGGCGGGGGGGGGGGGGGGGTCGCTAAAAATTTCGGCCATACCTCCTTCAAAATTAAGTACAATTTTTAAAAGAACGGGACAAAATTGAGACGCTTGCGAAGAAGGAAATCGATCCACAACGTAAGCGAATAAGATATGCAAATTATGAATATGTTGAAAAAGCTGTTTTTCAATAGTTTCAAGAAGTAAGATCCAGAAACGTTCCAAGTAAGTGTTCCCCTTGTTCAAGAAAAGGCTTTAACCTTTGCTTCTGCCCTTGGGCATGTGGATTTCAAAGCAACTTCAGGATGGCTCTACAGATTTATTAATGCACGTTATGGTATTTCATCGAAAGCAATTTGTGTCAATGGATCAAGTGAACACGTGGAGAACAGGACGCATAAAAGAAATCATAAAAGACTTTGATGCGTGCAAGATTTTCAACGCAGACGAAACTGGCATCTTCTACAATTGCTGCCACTGTTATGTTGTAACCACGGTCTATAGATATCCATGGTCATCGAGCTCCATTGTTATAATGAAGCTAAAGTTTCTAGCTGCCAATAGGGCGGCAACTCTATTGAAAAGTGGCGCTGCATGTACAATAGGCCCAAAAACGCCTGCAGCGCCGCCCTGTCGACAGATACAAACTTTACTTTCATTTTCAGTTTCAATGAAAAACCTTTATCGCAGGTCACGGTCGGCCCTGGTGCGATCTATGCGGCACCTGGCGCAATCTGTTTTCCTTAGCTTCTCGAAACAATGGAAAATGGCCGAAGCTCGATGACCATGAATATCTATATACAGTGGTTGTAACGCATAAGGATGGTTGGTTGGTTGGTTGAAATTTTAGAGCGTCGGCTGCTATGGCCATTTTGCGCCCAACAAAAAGTTTAAAAACTCACATTTTATGGGACAAAAGTTTAAAAAAATCAGATGAAAAAGAATTCATAAAAACGTGAATTACAAAGATGAACAAACCATAAAAAATATGACTGAGATTTTAAAATCACTAATAAATTTAAAAAACACACTTTTTTCCCAGGGTTCTCCCCTAATAAGAAGTATAATTAGTGTAGGGCAATGTAAATTATCAGTGTGTAAAGGGCACTAAATAAAACATATACTCAATGGTCAGATATATACAATACACAAGCAATAAAAAGATCACTATATGAATTTAAAAACATGAATAATTTTTAAAAATAGAAATACTTTTTCAAAAATTGTAGGGTTGTTCCGCAACAAAAAATCTAATGAATGATTCAGCCCTAATGAGCGTCGAAAATTAGTGTGTAAAGGTAACTGGATTAAAATATGCTTAATAGTCATCATTGCTCCTCAAAAACACGATGGGGCTGGTTCTTTTTTTAATAAATGGATGTGAGTAAGACGGCTGTGACCAATCCTAAAACGAGTAAGTACGACATCTTCTCGCCTGCTTGTTAGACAGGATAATGACCACGGCGTGATTGGTACGCTTTATTTCAAACAGTTTATTAGCTGGGTTAAGAGGCCAAGACTCCTGCCAAAAAGATCTGAGTTTCTTGGAAATCACCGGGTACAAATGCTCGGGGATTGAAAGCAATTCAGAGATCGGTAACTGCTTGTTTTGCCGCCTTATCGACCCGTTCATTTTGCTGGATTCCCATGTGACTAGGGATCCAGACAAAATGAATTCTGGTGCCTTGTGAATGCAGGTAATGGAAATATTCCTGGATTCTTTGAACAAAAAGGTTTTCAGAATTAAATGATTCCAACGATTGCAAAGCTCTCAGAGAATCAGAGAATATCCAGATGTTGGAATTTGGATACTTAAAAGCAAACTCTAACGCTTTGGCTATCGCTACTAATTCCGCTGAGAAGATGGAAAACTCGTTTGGCAAATGATAAGAAAATACAATGTTATCTATAAGGAACGCACAGCCAATTCCGTCCTCTGATTTGGACCCATCTGTATATATGTGGAAGCCATCAACAAGGGTTTCTAAAAAACCTTAAAAAGTGCGTTAATTTCAGCTTCCATAAAATTTGATTTTTTCCCAGCGAATAAGTTGTAATTTATATCTGGTTGGGAGAGAATCCACTGAGGAACATCTCTGACCTCTCGGCTATGCATGGCTGGAAATGAGAGGTTCAGGCTCTCCAGAAGATTCTGGAACAAACTGTTGATGCTTCTAAAATAATGATGGAGAGGGATTCCAGGTTTATCAAATAGACAGGCAAAAGCTGGATGCAGACTTTCACCATATATGCGTAGAGCATATTGAGGAGGAGTTTGGCGCTTCTAAACCATAACGGGGGTTCAGAAGCATCTACATAAACGCTCTCTACCGGACTTGTTCGGAAAGCTCCTGTGGCAATTCTTATGCCTAGGTTATGGACAGGATCTAACAGCTTCAAAGTACTTTTTGAAGCTGAGGCATAAACAATTATTCCATAGTCTAATTTAAACCTAACTAGAGAGCCGTATAAAAAAAGAAGCATCTTCCTATTAGCACCCCATTTGGTTGCGGAAATCGAGCGCAAAACATTCATGGCTTGTAAGCATCTCGCTTTTTAAATTACGAAGATGTGGGAGCCATGATAATTTCCTATCAAAGGTCAGACCCAAGAATTTGTGGGAGTCAAACACGGAGATAGGGGATCCATAAAGAGTAATGTCTGGGTCTGGATGGGGACCTCTCAAAAGACAAAAGTGGACGGCCCTTGTATTTTGGGGTGAAAATTTGAAGCCTACTTCGCTGCTCCAGGTAACAAGCTTGTTGATGGCTAGTTGCAGTTGACGCTCAATGAAGAACATCGAGGACCCTCGACAGTAAATGGCGATGTCGTCAACGTACAGGGAATAGTTCACAGTGGATGGAAGTTGTGAACAAGCCTCATTAATAGCAATGAGGAAAAGGAAGGGACTCAGCACACTTCCCTGTGGGACACAATTATTCTGCATACAAGGGTCGGAGAACGTTGACTCAATGCGAACTCGAAAGATTCTATTCGCCATGAAATTACACAGGAAAGAGGGAAGACGTCCTGTAGGGCCGTATTTCCGCAAAAGTATTGCTATTCCATGACTCCAAGTTGTATCGTAGGCTTTTTCCAGATGGAAGAAAACCCCTACAACATGTTGTCTATGTCTCTGTGCGAATTGAATCTCATGCTCCAACCGAATAAGGTGATCAACAGTTGAGCGAGATTTGCGGAAACCGCATTGAAACCTAGACAACAGGTGTTTTTTTCCAGATACCACATAAGCCGGACGGTTACGACAATCGACAATCGAACAGTGAAGTGTACATTTGTTAGGATGGGACGAAAGCAGCGCTTTCACAAAGCTCATCCAACCAGAATAAACACCAAATGAAATACACTGAGGTAGTCAAGAAGCCTAATCAACCCAAGCGGTCTTCCATATTATACAAAAAAGAAAATAAGATTGACGATTGTCTGAAACAAAAAAAAACAACAAACGAAATAAAAAATACACGGAAAAAAAAAATAAGATTATCACATCTTCCAGTAGTCTGGGAAAGAGACGTTACTAATATCTTCAAAATTGATGTCAAGAACGTGCCTCGGTTTACGATGCAGTAAAGACAATCAATCGACAATCGAACAGTGAAGTGTACATTCGTTAGGATGGGACGAAAGCAGCGCTTTCACAAAGCTCATCTAACCAGAATAAACTCCAAAGGAAATACACTGAGGTAGTCAAGAAGCCTAACCAACCCAAGCGGTCTTCCATATTATACAAAAAAGAAAGTAAGATTGACGATTGTCAGAAACAAAAAACAAACGAAATAAAAAATACAAGGAGAAATAAGATTATCACATCTTCTAGTAGTCTGGGAAAGAGACGTTGCTAATATCTTCAAAATTGATGTCAAGAACGTGCCTCGGTTTACGATACTTCATATGCCAGTTCATATTCATTGAGTTCTCCAGTATCCCTTTCACAAGCTTATTGTCGTGAGTCTTCATCTTCTGTATCATAATCAAAAGGAGATCCTGTATAAACTTACCGATATGGGCCATGTTTAAATCGAGGTGGATGGATTGGTTTTTCACCGTCCTTCTGTCCAGCTGGGCAATGGTCCTCAGGGTAACATTCTGGAATGACTGTAGTTCACTCCATCTGCTTTTACAGATAGTCGCCCACGCAGGCATGCCATAGAGGAGTATGGTCCGGATAATCGATTTGTACAGAAGTAGCTTGTTGTCAATGCTGAGGGCGCTGTTGCGACCCATAAGAGCTATGATACTGTACTTAGCCCTCTTCGCTTTGTTCAGAGCATAGGACATGTGCTGGTTCCATGAGAGTCTTGAGTCAATGATAACTCCCAGGTACTTGTAGTTGTCCACCAAGTCCAGTTTCTTATTAAACAGAACAAGAGAATCTGGGGGATGCTTGAGCTTCCTATTGAGGTACAAAGCCTTGCACTTTCCGACGTTAAGGTTCAACTTCCAGCAGTTAAACCAGTCTTCGAACTGCTTCAAGGCGCACTGCAGCCGAGTGATAACGTGAGCCGGCTGGTGTGCCCATGTCATAATGGCAGTGGCATCCGCATAAAAATACAGATTACAATTATCGGGTTTTGGGAAATCATGTACAAAGTAATTAAATAGCATAGGCCCGAGGACAGAACCCTGAGGGACACCGGCCTTTACAACACGGGGTGTGGAAAGATTTTCTCCAACCTTGGCTTGAGAGGATCTGCCGTCAAGAAAGGATTTCACCATCAAGATCAAATCGGCAGGGAACCCGTCTCTGATCATTTTGTAGACAAGACCCTCATGCCACACTTGGTCAAAAGCTTTACTGACATCGAGAAATACCACCCCACAGTACCTGGATAGGTTCAGGGGGGTGCTCAGGTCTTCAACGAGCCTCCATATCTGCATCGGACAAGAGTGGGCAGTACGAAAGCCAAACTGCTCTTCCCGAAAAAGGTCATTTGCTAGACAGTGATCTTGGAATCTGACGAGGATCGTTCTCTCCAACACCTTGGACATCGAGGGTAGCAAGCTAATAGGTCGTTAGCTCGCGGGAATTGCAGGATTTTGCCCCTGCTTGGGGATACTCAACACAATAGATTTCTTCCAAGCCACAGGGAAGTAAGAAAAGTTCCAGCAGTCGCTAATGATATTGGTGAGAAAGTCAATAAAGTTCTTTGGGAAATTCATAAGGGCGTTATTACTCACCTTGTCTTTTCCTGGAGCCTTCTTCTATTTCAGTTTATTTATGATGTTGGCCATCTCACCAGCCTCGATGTTGTACTTCGTAAAATGCTTCGGGACTTCATCAAAGTTGAAAATACCTTCTTCCACACGCTGAGACATGATTTGGCTCTCGGGCTTATCGTTGGTAGGAGTAACAAACTGCATTTCCAGTGAATCTGCAATGACTTGGGCCTTGTCCTGATCAGTTTGCACATAGTTACCTTGTGGTGTACGGAGTGGAGGAAGCATAACATTCTTCTTCTTCTGTAAAGCTCTAACCATACTCCAAATGGAATTGTCGCGAGCCGACAAGCTTTTGAGTTTTTCATTCCATCTAGCGTCGCGAAGCTCTTTTATCTCCTCTTGAACTCTTCGTACTAACCTGTTGTACTTGGTTTTGAGCCAAGGTTCACGATAGCGTTGCCAAAGTCTACGGGTCCTGTTTCTTTCAGCAATTAGGCGTTGGATTCCAGGAGAGAGTTGGATTCGATGAGAAGGTTTATTCTCTGATGGATACTTACTGACTTCTATGGCACTGTTAATACATCTGGTGATGTCATCAACAAGTTGATCGATGTCCTCTGTACAGTAAGCAACGTCGGGATGGTAGCCATAGTCCTTAAGAATATCTTTGTAGAGCCTCCAGTCTTGATGATGTACGAGTTCCTCTCGGAAATTTATGTCAACATTGTCAAAGTACAACGCCACAGGCTTGTGGTCAGAAGAAAGGTCATCAATCGTGAAGATATTGTACGGTTTGAAGAAACCCTTCAAGAGCGAGATGTCCAAAACGTCACTACTAGGGGAGTGGTCGCAGTAGTAGGTGTCCTCCACAGGTCCAGCAGCGATGATATCATCTTTACCTTGTATGTACCTATAGAGAATCATGCCGTTGTAATTCTGCGTTCTGGAGTTCCAGCTTGGATGCTTGGCATTTAGGTCACCAGCCAGGACGACTGGAGTGTCACCACTGAAGAGTTCATCAAGCTCGCAAATGTCAAGATAATGTTTAGGTGAATTGTAGAGCGCTACGAACTTCACTTCACCACAGGAGACGTCATTGATAATGATGGAGGCTGATTCCATACCTGCATAAGACTTGGATACTAATTCTTGGTGTTGAATTCCCCTCTTAATGATGATCGCAGCGCCCCCAGACGCACATCTTGCAGCATTTGAAGCCATTCGATCCTTACGGTACACACAATAGCCAGGTAGCTTGAAGTCTTGGCTTGGTTTGAGGTGCGTTTCACAGAGGAAAGCCACGTCAATTTCGTGATTTATCAGAAAGTTGTGAAACTCTATACGCTTCCATCCTTTCCAAGACTTTGCACATGCAGCTAGTTAGTGCTATTGGTCGGTAATTTGCAGAGCAAGAGTGGTCTTTATTTGGTTTTGGAATAGCAATAACAATTGCCTGTCTCCATACAGACGGAACTTCTGCTAAGGTCCAGATGTAGTTATACAACGAAAGAAGGTAAGCATAAGCTTCCAGCGTGAGATGTTTCAGGAAGAGTATAAAATTCCATCTGGGCATGGGGCAGAATCTCTGGAGCAACGAAGGGCATAATGCAGTTCCCGTAAAGTAAACGGGAGATTATATTTGTCGAGGTTTCGAGATATAAAATTTATAGCATGTGATTCTTCGATACGTTTTCGTCTTTGAAAGGAGGCTGAGTAATGTTTTAGTTGTGAAACCTCAGCAAAAGTCCTTCCGAGAATATAAGCTAACTCGATCGGGTCAAAGTACGTATGACCATTTTCAATGAGAGAAGGGAGTTTATTCGGGAGTCGTTTCCTATTTATTTTCCTAATCATGTTCCAGATAGTTTGAAGAGGGGTGTTCTTATTAATGGAGGAGATATAATCCCTCCAACAGAGTTCCTTATTCGTGGATATGATTAATTTACAACTGGCCCTTTTTTGCTTGTAAGTGATAAGATTCTCAAGAGTGGGTTGTGCGGAAAAAATGCGGAGAGCTCTCATACGTTCTCGAACCGCTAGGGCACATTCTTCATTCCACCATGGCACTGGAATTTTCGTGGAAGAGGATCTACACTTAGGAATGGATTGGTCTGCCGCATAGAGGATGCGGGAAGCGAAACCCTCTACAGCCTTATCTACAGATGGAAAGGATGTTTTATTCTCAAACTGTAGATGGGATTGGAAGACCTGCCAGTCTGCTTTATCCAATTTCCAACGTGGTAGAGGGTTGGAAAAAGTAGAAGAACTCAGGGAAATTCTAATTGGGAAATGATCACTACCATGTAAATCTGGGAATACATTCCAGGCTAAATTAGGTGTGAAAGATGAAGAGGATATAGATAGATCGATGCATGACAGAGAGCCGTTGCCTGAGTGGAGGAATATTGGAAGTTCACACAGTAGAGATGACAAAGATTTTTCATCTGTATATTGATCCGGAGGTAGCTACAATGAAATTACAGTTAGAGGTGAGAGATCTTTGAATAAGACTCTAACTGCTACTGCCTGGAGATTAGATATTAAATTAATGGTAGTAAAATGCAAAGATATTTGAGCTAAGATGGCAACACCACCACAGGCTTTGTTTCCCGATGTATAATTCTTCCTAATAAAATTAAACCCTTTTAGGGTAGGAGACTGGGACGGTAAGACGAACGTTTCTTGCAAATCCAATAAGGAGAAGGAGAACTTATTCATTAAGAGCTTGAGGTCTTCTAAGCGACAAAAGAATCCATTAAGGTTCCATTTTAATATTGCCATGATGAAGGTTTTAAGATATAGGTTTAAACTCCCGAGATAACTCCATCTCCTCAATAGGAGACATCTGTAAGTTTAAATGGAAGTCTGGCCCTCCCCTCAGAACTGGAGAATTTTGTGTAGTTTGTACTACACGTTTTTTGGAAGGGTCAGAGGAAGGTGACACCTCTGACGAGCGTTTCTTGCCATCTTCCCTTTCCGAAGTTTTTTGAGGAGTTCCAGGTGGTTCAATTGATTTCGAAGTCCGACTAGTGCTAGCAGATGGTTCTGTGGAGGTGGAAGTTCCACAAGAAAAGTCTGCAATACTCAAATGAGTCATTGTTCCAACTGACTTAACAGAAAGACGACTCTTAACCACTGCTGCATAGTTACGGACTCATTCTGTTCTACCTGCCTACGTGCTTCCGGAAAAGACAAACCCCCAAGGAAGCGAACCTCTTGGATTTTCTTTTCCTTTCGCCAAATAGAACAGTCTCTAAAAAGGGCAGAATGGGCTCCCTTGCAATTACAATACCGGAACTCGTTTGAACAATCTTCCATGTCATGTCCGGGCAAGCCACACTTTTTTTAAAACAAAGGTGTTTTTACGTGCCAGGACCTGGAAGGAATGGAGGACGAGGAAATCATTGCCGAATTGGATGATCAATCTGTGGTTGATATTCGCCGGATCGCTCCAAGGAGGAATGGTGTTCCTCATCCTACAAATTCCTTCATTGTTACCTTTGAGGGAACAGTTTTGCCTGATACCATCTATATCGGCTGTATCCACTGTCACGTGAGACCCTTTATCCCCAACCCGTTGCGATGCTTCCAATGTCAGAAGTACAGCCACAATAAAATGACAGTTTGTTCTCGTGTGGCTGTACTTCTGACATTGGAAGCATCGCAACGGGTTGGGGATAAAGGGTCTCACGTGACAGTGGATACAGCCGATATAGACGGTATCAGGCAAAACTGTTCCCTCAAAGGTAACAATGAAGGAATTTGTAGGATGAGGAACACCATTCCTCCTTGGAGCGATCCGGCGAATGTCAACAACAGATTGATCATCCAATTCGGCAATGATTTCCTCGTCCTCCATTCCTTCCAGGTCCTGGCACGTGAAAACACCTTTCTTTTAATTCAAGGTTGCGTGGGGAGAAACCGAAACGGCTTTCCCTGCAAACCTTTTTAAGGATAAAAGGGTGGTAGCTTTATTATCCTTAACAACCTCGATCAGTAGATGGCCATTGAAAAGTCTCTTAACATGTTTGATACCCCCAACGAGGCGTTTTAGTTCTTTAGAAATTAAAAATGGGGAGATGGTCTTTAACGACTCCCCACTTGCCAATTTTATCTCCAAAAACTTCGGATTCTTTGGCGGTCTACGGCTCGATCTCTCTTCATGATCGTTCTTTGGTTTTGGATTTACTTGCTTATTTTGTTTTCCCATATTAAGTAGGAGAAATTTAATATCCCTCGCTCTCCACCCACCACTGAGCCTAATTAGGGGATGCACATTGGCACCAGGGATACGAGGGGGATATAGGCAGCGCCTAACCCTATGGCTGAAGCTCCAAGGAGCGACGACCAGCCGATTGATCTGGACGGGCTCATCCAGACCACCCGTCCTTCCGAGAAGCAGGGGCCAAAGTGGTGTGTTGTTCCGGAAAACCTTCCCTCAACCACCAGGATCCACCTTTCCCCAGAAGTAGGGTCGCTGCGCACGGCAAACACGCAGGTGGACGTACTGGTCGCAATGGAGGCCATGTCAAAAACATGCCTGCATTGCGAGCACCGGTCCCTTTGGGAGGGTCCACAACCGACCGGACACTTTTAGGCTGGCCTCTCTGCTAAGGCCTGTCTGGCATGGATGACCCAATCCAGCATAGCCCTTTGCGTCACTGAGGCACTCAATCCCCTCCACCACGTCAAGGTAGTACCCACGGAGGAGTAACGCATATGGAACTGAAAAATTGAAACCCCTAATCATCGGAAAATCAAAAACGTGCGCTCATTGCCTCGTGAATATCGTGCGGATAAACACGAATGGATGACTCAGGACATTTTTGCTGAATGGCTCAATAAACTTGACGCAAAAATGAAAAGTGAAAATCGCAAAATCTTGCTGTTAGTCGACAATTGCTCCGCTCACAATGCACCACCACAATTAAGAAACGTTTGTGTTGATCCACCGAATATTACAGCAGTTTTGCAGCCACTAGATTTGGGTATCATGCGTGCTGTTAAGGTGGTATAACGAAGTCGATTACTACAACAACTTCTAATGAACATTCCTTTTGATGTGTCGTTGCGTTTGATTGACGTGAAGCAGGCTACTGATTTGATTGCTGCGTCCCTTAGTGAAGGAAAAAACAATATCGAAATGTTGAAAAAAAGCTGGATTTTTGAATCATTGCGCAGATACCGACCATGCTGTATTAGACGATGATAATTTGCTGAGTAATCCTAAAACACAATCTTTATGGAAATCAATTCAAGAAGCTGGACACATTGATGAATCTGTCGATTGTTAGGATTAAATCAATGTTGATCACGACGTACGTACGTGCAGTGAAGTCACTGACGTCGAAATTATTCCAACTGTGTCTAATGCACCCCCAGAAGAAGATGATGAGGAAGAGGTAGACATACAAAATGAAGCGATTGACCAGCCATGCATTACCACAAATGAAGCAAGTGAATGTTTTTCTAAATTAAAAGAATTTGTAACTAGTCGGTAAAATGTTCCTCAAACTATATTTGAAAACATGCATGCACTATGGTGCCCGGCATGAAAGAAAAAGGAAACTGGCGCTTGCGTAAATGAAAAAAACCCTCGTTCAACCATTCAAAAAGGGAAAAGAAACCGTGCATTACTTATTACTGATGCCAAGAATAAGTAATACCTCGTTTCTTGTTCGTTTCTGATTGGTTGAACGAGGTTTTTTCATTTACGCATGCGCCAGTTTCCTTTTTCTTTCATGCCGGGCACTATAGAAGGGTTGACTAAGACCCCATTAAAATTATATTAGGTAATCTAGTTAAATAAGTAAATGGTGCTAACAGTGGCAAATTTTTGAGAGAATTTTAATTAGTTTTAATAAAATTTTACAGTATTTGAAACCACAATGCTCTTGTGAAGGAAAGATTTTTCGAATGGCTGTCACAACGCAACGGGGAAGAACTTTTCTTTTATTTCTTCCCAGGTAAACCCAAATCTAATGGGTAAATTAGATTGTTGGTATATCGTAATCCACGCAGATATTTAAAAAGACGGAATTTTCGGTGATGAACGCCGAACCACTGGGCATATGCAGATCGATCTCGGCATAATCACGACAGCATATGTTCGCACTTGTGATGTTGGCATATCTTCACATATTGTGCACTGATACTAATTTAAAAATTAATATCATGAAATTGTTCATATTTAAATAATATATGTATTAATTATATTTGACAATTTGTTGCGGGTGATACATTTTCCGTCGATTCGGCGACACTGGATTCCTCGTCTAATGACGGGTAATCGCGCAGGAGAGGTTCTAAACTATATTGTTTCACGCCTAAACCATCCAAATCACCCACAAGGTTCTCTAAATCGTTGTCCCATTCATTATATAGATAGTTGTTAAAATAAGCCTCCATATCTTCGTAAGTCTTAAAACAGATATCTGAATCGCTGCTTTCATGTCCAGACATTGTGAAAATTGTAGTGACCGCAGTACTGAGTGAACGTAGATCTATAGTGAATGTTAAAGCTTCACTGCAAAGCTTGCTGGGAGCAATCCTCGCACTACGTCACGTCTCCAACCAAGATGGATGCCCCCGAATTCAAATAGGCTCGGAATTTTCGTTTTTCACACATTTAGGATTCAAATTTAAAAAAATTAAATATGCTATGATGTTATTAATAGGTTAGTCTTTCGATTTAAGTAAAGTTGTATGTGACCGTAGAGTTGTCCTTTAAAAGAAAATACTAAAAATTTTGTTCAATAAAAAATTACAAACCTTTTTTTAAGCATCAGTGTGTATTTTTGTTAATTTAAATAAACTACATATTTATTTGTGTTTTAAATTGTACTACAAGGTTATTAAAAATTAAACAGGCCGATAAATTAATGTTTTCATTAAAACAAAATTTCATTATAACGAATTAAATTAGGCACCTCCTACAATTTCGTTATAACGAAGTTCGACCTGTATTAGTTTCATTTGTTTCGCCGGCTCCTGCAAATTTGCTTAATTACATAAAATGCCTAAAGTAAATGAGAAGAATACTGCTCCAAGCCGGGAAACCCCCGCCATTACTTGGAAGTACGGTTTGGTTTTATAATGGGCGCGTCAATGTCTAAGGTTATTTACGCCCTATACGCTAGATAAAATTCTAAAAGGATTAAAAGATTTAAAAACTGAGCATTAGAATAATGAGAATCGCTAAAATGACACAGTCTATTTGTATCAAGCTATGAGGAAAATATAAATAAATAAATAAATTTTTATTTTGATTTTGATTTTATCTATTATTTTTTAATTATTTTTGTTTATTATATCTTATTTTTTATTCATTTTGTATTTTTAATTAATAACTATTATTTAAATAAATAAAATAAAATTAATTCTCGAGTTAAAATCAAATAAATTGAAAAAGACTGAGCTTTTTTAAAAATAAAAATATTCTTTTAATGAAAGGAGACTCATCTTTTAAAATTCTTGTTAACGAGTCCTGCAGATCCATTAGCTTTCTTAAATCTTTGTATAGGTGACATTCTATCAAAACATGTTTGATGCTAAGCAGAGTTCCACATGAGCACGTTTGGCTGGGTTCATTCTTTAGCAAAAAACTATGGGCGAGTCTACAATGGGTAGAGCACTATAATAGTTCATTCTATTATAGTGCTCTAACTATGGGCTATACGTAATCTGGCTAAAACTACTTCTTCACGTCTGATAAGACTAAAGGATGATTTCCATTGGCTAATGATTGGTTTTATTTCCCTTAGCTTATTTGTTAAATTTAAATACCAAATTGACTGCCAATATTGTAAAAGTCCTTTATAAATCAGGGGATATATGTGTTCTGGAATAGACTTAATTGTTGAAATTTCGCATTTTTAGCTGCCTTATCAGCAAGTTCATTTTGGAATATGCCCATATGGCTAGAAATCCAGCAAAACATAATTTTAGAATTTAAAGTTTCTAGATGATATAAATATTCTTGAATCCTTTGGGCAAAAGAATTACGGGTGTTAAATTGAATAAGAGAATGAAGTGCACTCAAAGAATCACAGAAAACGACGAATTTAGTATTGGGAAAGGAAAGGTAATATTCTAGAGCAGAGTGAACAGAAAAATGAATCAGGTAAACGCAGGGAATGTTCAAGGCTATTTACCGAAAATGCGCAGTCTACTCCGTTGTCGGTTTTGGAACCGCCTGTAAAAATAGAAATCCGGTCGGGGTATTTATCTAAAAATTCACGTTAAAGGAAATTAATTTCTTCAGGTAGAAAAGGGGATTTTTTCCCCGGACAAAGCTTAAAAATAACTTCAGGAAATGTAATACGCCATGGGGGTAAAAATCTCGTGTACTTCTATTAACCATGGGAAGGAATTTAATGTTTAGGTCCTCCATTAACGATTGTAAATTTCTATCTATACTACGTGTCCCGTTTATATAGCCATTGAGAATCTTTTTAAAAAGACAATGGTGTGCTGGATGTTATGTTTGATCCCAGATCTTGGAAGCATATTGGAGAAGAAGCTTGGCTCTTCTAATTTCGAGGGGTAGTTCAAATGCTTCATCATATAAACTATCTGTGGGACTAGTTCGGAACGCTCCAGTGGCGATTCTGATCCCTAAGTTATGGACAGGGTCAAATAACCTTAATACACTAGGAGAGGCTGTTGCATATATGAAACAACCATAATCGAGCTTGGATCTTATTAAGGCTCTGTAGAGATTTAATAAAGCATGTCTATCAGCTCCCCATTTTGTTGAGGAAATTGAGCGCAGTATGTTCATCTCACGTAAACATTTGGATTTTAGGTTTCGGATGTGTTGGATCCATGTGAGTTTATTATCAAAAGTAATACTTACTTACTTTTCAAACCCGCTTATCCGTTAGGGTCGCGGGGGCAGCAGCCCTATGGAGGATCTCCAGCGATCGCGATCTTCCGCCATCAGGCGCATGTCCTCCCTGGTAATATCCAAGCGACTCGAACCCAGATTCTCCATGTAGTCTAGCCACCTGGTTCTAGGCCGACCCCTTGGTCTCTTACCCACCGGCTTGGAAAATAATAACTGCCTAGGAAGACTAGATTGCGGCATCCGTATCACGTGGCCATACCAGCGCAACTGAGATCTCTCAATGCGGAGAAGTAGCGGCTCAACACCTAAAGATTCCCTTATAGTGCTGCTGTACACTCTATCTAGTAGGGTAACACCTGCCACACCTCTCAGGAATCTCATTTCGGCCGCTTGTACCCGCGATCGCACTCTTTCGGTCATTACCCAAGCCTCATGACCATAGGTGAGAATGGGGACAAAGATAGATTTGAAGACGGAAAGCTTGGCTTTGTTACCCAGCTCTCGTTTCGTTACCACGGATCGCCACAGTTCACGTCTGACACAGCTTGCTGCACCGATCCGAGCATCCAATTCTTTCTCCTGCCGTCCATCACTCGTGAATGCAATCCCGAGATACTTGAACTTCTCCACCTGTATCAATGAGGCTCCCCTAACATGGAGAGCACACTGAGCAGGCTGTCTTGAAAGAACCAGAACTTCGGTTTTAGCCACACTGATCTTCATCCCAGCTTCTTCACATTTGGCTGCAAACCGGTCTAGTGCATGCTGAAGGTTCGTGCGAGAGACCCAAGCAGGACAAGGTCGTCCGCAAAGAGCAACCTCTCCACCAGGCAGTCGCCCACACAAACACGCTCATCGCCTCGGCTGCCCCTGTCTATCCAGTCCATAAAGATAATGAACAAGATGGGCGACAGTACGCACCCTTGGCGGAGTCCAACACCCACGGTGAACGGTCTTGACTTAATGCCATTAATCCGGACACACATCTCAGGGCTTTCGTACAGAGACATGATAGCAACCAGTAATTGCCCATCCACTCCATACTCTTGCAACACTTGCCAGAGCTTCTCCCGAGGAACTCTGTCATATGCTTTTTCGAGGTCCACAAAGCAAGCGTAGACCTCTTTTGCATACTCCCAGGATTTCTCAAAGATTTGCCTTAGAGCAAAGATGTGATCCGTCGTGCTTCGGCCAGGTCGGAAACCACACTGCTCCCCCGACAGTTTGGAGTCGACTATTTCCCGACTTCTCTTCTCCAGACACTTAGCGTACACTTTCCCAGGAATGCTGAGCAAAGAGATGCCTCGATAGTTGTTGCAATCTCTCTGATCTCCCTTTTTGAAGATAGGGATCACAATTCCTGTCTGCCATTGCTTAGGGGCCTGTCCAGATATCCAAGCAACTTGACACACTCGAGTCAGCCACAGGATACCATCCTGATTTAAGGCCTTTAACATCTCGGACCGGATTTCATCATCACCTGCAGCTTTGCCAGTCTTCAGGGACTTAACTGCCCATCTGACTTCTGTTTCAGTGATACTACCGTGACTATTCTCCGCTCCAAGGTGCACCTCGTATGCCTCAGTTGTTGTTGTCACCGGATTAAGAAGAGATGCAAAGTATTCCTTCCACCTATGCAATACGCTCTCCTCCGTTTTCAGAAGCCTCCCATCTGAACTCTTAATAGTTTGTGATGAAAGAGACTTCTTTCCACGGAGGCGGCGCACGGTCTGCCAGAACACCTTGTTTGCCGAACCATAGTCTGCCTCCAATTTCTCCCCGAACTTCTCCCAGGCCTTGGCTTTAGCTGTTGATACTGTCTTTGCTGCTGCTTTTCGCGCCTCAGTGTACCGCACTCGACTCGAAGTTGACTTATTTGCAAGCCATAGCAAATAGGCTTCCTTCTTTGCCTTGACAGCTTCTTGGACTTCACTGTTCCACCATGCAGTCCTTTTCTCACCGCCCTACGCCACACTCAGCCGCTTACGACCACAGCACAAAGCAGCCGAAGTAATCACAGCAGTTTTAAACAACTGCCACTCCTCTTCAACAGTACCACGATCACTGGGTAGTTCTTTGAAACTTGAAGATATGCTATCTGCAAAGGTCTTCCTCACAGCTCTATCCTCCAGTGCCTCCCATTTGATGCGCCAAGTTTGTCTGAACCTAGTATTTCGCTTGGTTGGCATGGATTCAGAGAACCGCAAAGTGCAGACAACAAGGTGGTGATCAGTTGATAGTTCTGCCCCTCTTCTCACACGAGTATCCAACACTGATCGGAATAAGTCAGCTGAAACGATTACAAAATCAATCAGTGACTTCTGGTCCATTGCATCCCTGTACCAGGTATACTTATGGACATCCCTGTGCTGGAAGAAGGTGTTTGTGATGGAAAGTCCATTGTTGCAACAGAGATCCAACAAGCACCTCCCATTCGCATTTAAATCGGGGTCACCATTCCTCCCAATCACGCCCCTCCACGTTTGGTCATCAGCCCCTACGTGTGCATTGAAGTCGCCCATCAGGATGACAGAATCTGCACTCCCTCTCCTGCTAAGAGCAGCATCAACTTCATCTAGAAAAAGTGGGTACTCCGTGACTGCATTCGGAGCATATGCAACGAATAGAGAGAGAGACCGTTTCCCTATCTGAAGCCTCAGGAGACACAGTCTTCCACCTAAGGGGGTCCAATCTGCAACATAATCTGCCAGCCGGGGACTTGTGAGTATCCCCACTCCCGCCTGGGCAGTCATGTTAGGGTTGACACCAGAGTAGAAAAGCTTCCACCCTCCTTCTAAGTCCACAGTTCCAGAACCTGGACGTTTCGTAGAGGTAATACCTATGATATCCAGTCGATACCGTTTGGCTTCCTCCACTAACTCTGATTCCTTTCCTGTCATGGAGAATACGTTCCAAGTGCCGATTGACAGCACCCGATCCCGTTGTCGCTTTACCAGTTTCTCCTCCTGGGTAAAGGCATGCGCTGCCCCCGACCGTTTTGAATTTTTATGAAGGCACTATTGGAATAGGATAGTTTTGGAGAAGTAAAACGGATCTGGATGTAATCCTCTTATACGGCAGAAGTGAACAGCTACCGTCTTTTGAGCGGAAAACCTGAAGCAGACAACTTTTACTCCATCTTTGCAGTTGGCGTTCATCAAATTGCATTGAGGGGGGCTCGACAATAGATAGCAATGTCGTCAACGTGCAATGAGATAAATACCGAAGGGGGAATGTGGGAACTGGCATCGTTAATTGCTATAAGAAAAAGTATTGGGCTTAGTATGCTACCTTGGAAACCATTTTCTTGAATAAAGTAATGCGAAAAGGATGAGCCCACTCGGACCCTGAAAAATCTATCTTCCATGAAATTTTTTATGAATCGTGGGAGATTTCCTCTTAGACCATGCTCATATAAGTTTTGAACAATTCCAAATCTCCAGATAGAATCATAAGCCCTTTCCAAGTCCAAAAAATATTTTTACCATATGATGTTTAAATTTTTGAATCAAATGAATTTCGTGTTCTAAACATACTAGCTGGTCTAATGTGGATGTGGAATAGCGTAAACCGCTTTGATAATTTGAGATAAGGATATGTGAATCTACAGTATTTCTCATAAAAGAAGACCGACGAAATGAACCAATAAAAATTGGCTGCTTAGTTATTCCGTTCATTGCTCCACGCTCTCACGCTTCAGAGCTACACACATTTCAATAAATCTTCCTTTACATAGAGTACATTAAATATTTGTAAACTCTTTCTAATTTGTTTACATAAAAATATCACGATGTGGAAGTTTACAAACAATTAAAATTACCATGAAAACATTAGGAATTAGTTCTCCTTAACGTCGGGAGAAAGTAATGATTGGTTTCCACTCTGACCCGAACAAAGGTCAACGGTCTTCTTTTATGAAAAATACTATAAGGTTGGTTGACTGAAATTTTAGGGCCTCGGCTGCTGTGGCCATTTTGCGCCCAACAAAAAGTTTAACTAGCCACAGTTTATGGGCCAAAAGTTAAAAAAAAAACACGTGACTTACAAAGATGCAAAACGATGAAAAGTATGACTACGTAGATTTAAAATCATAAATAATTTTAAAACCAGACATTTTTTCTTAATTCTATCGGGTTCTCCTCTAATAAAAAATGTCATGAATGTAAAGGCGACAAAGCTAGCTAGCGAATGATTAATATCCATTTTTTTGGGGCTGTCTCCTAATACAAAATTGGTGAATATTAGTATGTAAACATATACTTTATGGTCAGATATATACAATGCAAAAACAATAAAAGGATGACTACAGTATATGGATTTAAAAACATGAATAATTTTTAAAAACAGAAATACTTTTTTTAAAAAATCATAGGGTTGTTCCCCAACAAAAAAATCTAGTGAATAATTCAACCCTAATGAGCGTCGTAAATTAGTGTGTAAAAGGCACTGCATAAGAGTATGCTTAACAATAGCATTGCTCCACAGGAACACGATGGGGCAGGTTCTTTTTTTAATAAACCATTAAGGAATGACATAACTAAGTACCGAAAGGTTAAATTAAACCATTCGCGGAACAATATTTTAAACCGCCCAATGTTAATAATGGACCAAAATGATCCATTACCACGTACTTTTGAACAAATTAGGATTATCATTGAAAGTTTTAGTTTTACAATGTTTCTTGGAGCAAATTACGACTATCAATAATTTTACGTTATATTCATTCATGACACGTCATTGCATGTCGTTTGATATATTACATGCCATATTTTAGCATTGAAAGTTCCAATGAACCATAATGGTTCTACTAAACCAGATTCCTTGAAACCAATTTCGACTATCATCAATTTTACGTTATATTAATTCATGACACATCATTGCAAGTCGTTTGATATATTACATGCCATAT
>JAHWFO010084014.1:1126747-1161197 GCA_023313115.1 Rhysida immarginata
TGATATATTACATGCCATATTTTAGCATTGAAAGTTCCAATGATCCATAATGGTTCCACTAAACCAGGTTCCTTGAAACCAATTTCGTCTATTATTAATTTTACGTTATATTCATTCATGACACATCATTCCAAGTCGTTTGATATATTACATGCCATATTTTTGCATTGAAAATTTTTGAGGGTGTCATAAGGGTACTTACAATTAGAGCACGTGTCATTTTTAGATTACAACCATTTTCAAAATGGTTCATTCACGGAACCATATTTATTAATTGGCGAAAATTGTAATTTATATCCGCTTCTATCTCGTCATTACGATTTGTTTGATATATTACTTAATATGTCTCTCCATTGAAAATTGCTGGGTGGGGATGTGAAGGTACCATTTGTGCACGTGCTATTGAACCGATTTAGATAATACTTGTGATTGATTCGTGCCATGTACTATATTCATCGACTGATGAAAAATGTAATGAATAACCGCTTTCATCTTGTCATTACGATTTGTTTGATATATATTACTCAATATATCTTCCCATTGAAAATTGCTAGGCGGGAAAATAGAGGTACCATTTGTGCACGTGCCAATGAACCGATTTAGATAATATTTGTTACTGGTTCGCGCCATGAACTATATTCATCGAATGACGATAACAGATTTTGAAAATCTTTCATAGCCTCGGAGGAGTTAGAGTTACAGACAGACAGACAGACAGACGGACGGACAGACAGACAGACAGACAGACGGACAGACAGACAGACGGACAGACAGACAGACGGACAGACAGACAGACAGACGGACAGACAGACAGACGGACGACAGACAGACAGACAGACACGTTTCCCCACACTGATAGCATAAAGCACTTTTCGGTACTTAATAAATGAACATGAGTAAGACGGCTGTGACCAATCCTAAGCCGAGTTAACAACATCTCGCTTGATTGAGAGGCAATGTAAGTTCCATGGGGAAATAGCACGCTTCATTTCAAATAGCTTATTTGCTGGGTTGAGAGGCTAAGACTCATGCCACGAATATACAAGTTTTTTGTAGATCACCGGGAACAGATGTTCGGGAATTGACAGTAATTCAGAGACCGACATTTTTTGCCGCCTTATCAACCCGTTCATTTTCGGTATACCCATATGGCTAGGGATCCAAACAAAATAAATTCTAGTATCTTGGGATTCCAGGAAATATATTCCTGTAAACTTTCAACAAAAGGATTGTCAGATTTGAATGTTTCCAGTGATTGCAAAGCACTCATAGAATTAGCGAATATCCAAACATCCGGATAATGACAAGAATACTCCAGCGCTCTGGCAATGACTACCAATTCCGCTGAGAAGATGGAAAACTCATTTGGCAATCGATGGGAAAAAACTGGGTGGTTTATAAGGAATGCACGGCCAACTCCCTCTTCTGATCTGGGCCCATCTGTGTAAATATGCAAACAATCCGGGAGAGTTTCTAAAAAATCATTAAAAACCACCTTGATTTATGCTTCCATAAAATTCGCTTTCTTTCCAGCGAACAATCTATAATTAATAACTGGTTGAGGAAGAATCCACTGAGAAATCTCTCTGATTTTTCGGGGATCCATGGCTGGGAATGAGAGGCTCATATTCTCCAATAGATTTTGGAATAAGTTGTTGATACATCTGGCTGAAGTACGAGGGGAGGTCCCAAGTTTATCAGAGACATGCAAAAGCGGGGTGCATACTATCACCTTGTACAGGGAGAGCATACTTATGGAAGAGTTTGGCTTTTCTAAACTATAACGTTGGTTCAAAAGCATCGACGTAAAGACTATCTACCAGACTTGTACGAAAGGCTCCTGTGGCAATTCTTATGCAAAGATTGTGGACGGGATCCAACATCCTCAATGCACTCTTAGAGGCTGATGCATACACAATGCTTCCATAGTCTAATTTGGATCTAACTATGGAGCCGTGTAAAAATAATAGCATCTTCCTGTCAGCGCCCCATTTAGTAGCGGAAATGGAACGCAAAACATTCATAGCTTGTAAACATCTCCATTTTAAATTACGAAGATGTAGTAACCATGATATTCTTTTATCAAAAGTCAAACCCAGGAATTTATGGGAGTCCACCACTGAAATAGGGTTTATGTAATGAGTAAGGTTCGGGTCAGGATGGAGACCTCTTAAAAAACAGAAGTGAATGGCCCTTGTTTTTTGACTCTAAGAACCATACTAATCGAACTAAAACCATTTTTTTCTAAAAGTTTACGGATACAACTGGTTGGTTGGTTGGTTGGTTGGAATTTTACGGTGCGCTGCTATGGCCATTTTGCGCCCGACAGAAAGTTTAAAAACCCACAGTTTATGGGCCAAAAGTTTAAAAAAACCAGATGAAAAAATTCATAAAAACGTGAATGACAAAGATGGAAAAACGATAAAAATTATGACTATTAGATTTTAAAATCACTAATAAATTTAAAAACAGACATTTTTACCCAGGGTTCTCCCGTAATAAGAAATATTAGTATAGGGCTGTGTAAATCATTAGTGTGTAAAGGGCACTAACTGACTATAAAATAGATGAGTAACATCTATTTTCTTATGAGTTGTCCCCTAATAAAAACTGATGAATATGATTAGTGTGTAAATGGCACTAAATTAAACCTATACTTAATGATCAAATATATACAATGCAAAAGCAATAACAAGATGACTATATGAATTTAAAAACATGAATAATTTTTAAAAAAAGAAACACTTTTTTAAAAATTATGGGGTTGTTCCCCAACAAAAAATCTCAGGAACGATTCAGCCCTAATGAGCGTCGTAGCTTAGTGTGTAAAGGGCACTGGGTTAGAATATGCTTAATAGTCAGCATTGCTCCACAAGAACACAATGGAGCTGGTTCTTTTTTTAATAAATGGATGTGAGTAAGACGGCTGTGACCAATCCTAAGCCGAGTAAGAACGCCATCTTCTCGCCTGTTTGTTAGACAAGGTACTGACCACGGTGTCATGGCATGTTTTATTTCAAATAATTTATTAGCGGGTTCAGAGGCCAAGAATCCTGCCGAGAAGATCTGAGTTTTTTGGAAATCACCGGGTACAAATGCTCGGGGATTGAAAGCAATTCAGAGATCGGTAACTGAGTAATCGCGTGTTTTGCCGCCTTATCGACCCGTTCATTTTGCAGGATACACATGTGACTAGGGTTCCAGACAAAATGAATACTGGTACCTTGTGAATCCAGGTAATGAAGTTATTCCTGGATTCTTTGAACAAAAGTGTTTTCAGAATTCAATGATTCCGAAGATTGCAAAGCGCTCAGTGAATCAGTGAATATCCAGATGTTGGAATTTGGATAATTAAAAGCGAACTCTAACGCTTTGGCTATCGCTACCAATTCCGCTGAGAAGATGGAGAACTCGTTTGGTAAATGATAAGAAAATACCATGTTATCTATAAGGAACTCACAGCCAACTCCGTTCTCTGATTTGGACCCATCCGTATATATGTGGAAGCCATCAGGAAGGGTTTCTAAAAAAGCCTTAAAGAGTGCGTTAATTTCAGCTTCCATAAAATTTGATTTTTCCCAGCAAATAAGTTGTAATTTACATCTGGTTGGGGGAGGATCCACAGAGGGACATCTCTGACCTCTCGGCTATGCATGGCTGGTAATGAGAGGTTCAGGCTCTCCAGAAGATTCTGGAACAAATTGTTGATGCTTCTAAAATAATGATGGAGAGGGATTCTAGGTTTATCAAATAGACAGGCAAAAGCTGGATGCTGACTTTCACGATATACGCGAAGAGCATATTTGAGGAGGAGTTTCGCTCTTCAAAACCATAATGGGGGTTCAGAAACCTCCACATAAAGGCTCTCTACCGGACTTGTACGGAAAGCTCCTGTGGCAATCCTTATGCCTAGGTTATGGACGGGATCCTACAGCTTCAAAGTGCTCTTTGAAGCTGAAGCATAAACAATGCTTCTATAGTCTAATTTAGATCTAACTAGGGAGCCGTATAAAAACAAGAGCATCTTTCTATCAGCGCCCCATTTGGTAGCGGAAATAGAGCGCAAAACATTTTGGCTTGTAAGCATCTCGCTTTTAGATTACGAAGATGTGGGAGCCATGATAGTTTCCTATCAAAGGTCAGACCCAAGAATTTATGGGAGTCCACCACTGAGATAGGAGATCCATATAGTGTAAGGTCCGGCTCTGGATGGAGACCTCTCAAATAACAAAAGTGGACGGCCCGTGTTTTTGGGGGTGAAAATTTAAAGCCTACTTCGTTGCTCCAGGTAACAAGCTTGTTGATGGCTAGTTGCAGTTGACGCTCAATAAAGAACATTGATGACCCTCGACAGTAAATGGCGATGTCATCAACGTACAGGGAATAGTTCACAGTGGATGGAAGTTGTGAACAAGCCTCATTAATAGCAATGAGGAACAGGAAGGTTCCGAGAGTGTTGACTCAGCACACTTCCCTGTGGGACACCATTATCCTGCGTAAAAGGGTCCGAGAGTGTTGACTCAACGCGAACTCGGAAGGTTCTATTAGCCATGAAATTACACAAGAAAGAGGGAAGACGTCCTGTAAGGCCGTATTTCTGCAAAAGTATGCTAGTGCTATTGGTCGATAGTTTGAAGGACAAGAGTAGCCTTTATTTGGTTTTGGTATAGCAATAACAATTGCCTCTCTCCATATTGTTGGAATCTCTCCTAAAAACCAGATGTGATTATATAAAGAGAGAAGGTGGCCATAAGCTTCCTGCGTCAGATATTGCAGGAAAGAATATAACATTCCATTTGGACCTGGAGCAGAATCTCTGGAGCTACGAAGGGCATAATGTAGTTCCCGTAAAGTAAACGGGAGATTATATTTTTCGAGGTTTCGGGATTTAAAATTTATAGCATGCTATTCCTCGAAAAGTTTTCGTCTTTGAAAGGAGACACTGTAATTTTTTATTCGTGAAACCTCAGCAAATGTTTTTCCAAGAATATTTGCTACCTCATTCCGGTCATAGTAGAAACGACCATTATGAATGAGGGAAGGGAGTTTAACCGGGAGTCTTTTCCTATTTATTTTCCTAATCATTTTCCAGATAGTTTGAAGAGGGGTGTTCCTATTAAAGAAGGAAATACAATCCCTCCAACAGAGTTTCTTATTTGTGGAAATGATTAGTTTACAACTGGCCCTTTTTTGTTTGTAAGTGATAAGATTCTCAAGAGTTGGTTGTGCGGAAAAAATGCGGAGAGATCTCTTACGTTCTCGAACCGCTAGGGCACATTCTTCATTCCACCATGGCTCTGGGATTTTCGTGGACGAGGATCTACACTTAGGAATGGATTGTTCTGCCGCATGGAGGATGAGGGATGTGAAATACTCTACAGCCTCATCTACAGATGGAAAGGGTGTTTTATTCTCAAACTGGAGATGGGATTGGAAGACCTGCCAGTCTGCTTTATCCAATTTCCAACATGGTATAGGGTTGGAAAAAGTAGAACTCAGGGAAATAATTATCGGGAAATGGTCACTACCATGTAAATCTGAGAATACGCTCCAGGCTAAGTTATGTGTAAAAGATGAAGAGAATATAGATAGATCGATGCATGATACAGAGCCGTTGGCTGAGTGGAGGAATGCTGGAAATCTATCGTTTAACAAATTGATGTTAAAAGAATTGAGAACTTTCTCTATCATATATCCTCTTTCAGAGAGCTTTATAGACCCCCAAATGGGGTTATGGCCGTTAAAATCACCCAGAATTAGAAAGGGGCTTGGAAGTTCACACAGCAAAGATGACAAAGATGTTTCGTCCGTATATTGATCTGGGGGTAGATATAGTGAATATACAGTTACAGGTGAGAGATCTTTGAATAAGACTCTAACTGCTACCGCCTGAAGGTTAGATTTTAAATTAATGGTAGTAAAAGGCAAAGTTCTTTGAACTAAGATGGCAACACCACCACAGGCTTTATTTCCCGACGTATAATCCTTCCTTAAAAAATTAAACCCTTTTAGGGTAGGAGACTGGCAAGAGGAACGTTTCTTGCAAAGCCAATAAGGAGAAGGAGAACTTATTGACTAAGAGCTTTATATCTTTTAAGCGACAAAAGAATCCATTAAGGTTCCATTGTAACAGTGCCATGATGAAGGTTTTAAGAGGTTGGTTTAAAATACCGAGATAACTCCATCTCCTCAATAGGAGACACTTGTAAGTTTAAAGGGAAGTCTGGCCCTCCCCCCAGAACTGGAAAATTTGATGTAGTCTCTACTACACGTTTTTTGGAGGGGTCAGAGGAAGGTGACATCTCTGACGAGCGTTTCTTCCCATCTTCTCTCTCCGAAGTTTTTGGAGGAGTTCCTGGCTGTATGATGGAATTCGAAGTCCGACTAACGCTAGCAGATGGTTCTGTGGAGGTGGAAGTTCCACAGGAAAAATCTGCAATACGTAAATCTGTCATAGTACCAACTGTCATAACAGAAGGACGAATCCTAACTACAGAAGCGTAATTTCGAACTTCGTTCCGTTCTACCTGCCTACGTGCTTCTGGAAAAGATAAACCCCCAAGGACACGAACCTCTTGGATTTTCTTTTCCTTCCGCCAGATAGGACAGTCTCTTGAAAGGGCAGAATGGGCTCCCTTGCAATTACAACACCGGAACTCGTTTGAACAATCTTCCATCTCATGTCAGGGCAGGCCGCACTTGCAACAAACTGCATTAAAATAACAGTTTGTTCTCGTGTGGCCGTACTTCTGACATTGGAAGCATCGCAACGGGTTCGGGATAAAGGGTCTTACGTGACAGTGGATATAGCTGATATAGATGGTATCAGGCAAAACTGTTCCCTCAAAGGTAACAATGAAGGAATTAGTAGGATGAGGAACACCATTCCTCCTTGGAGCGATCCGGCGAATATCAACCACAGATTGATCATCCAATTCGGCAATGATTTCCTCGTCCCCCATTCCGTCCAGGTCCTGGCACGTGAAAACACCTTTTTTATAATTCAAGGTTGCGTAACATTAGATATACAAACCTAGTGAAAATTGCGACTGCAAGTTCCACTGCGTGACGTAAGCTGCTTTCAAAAACATACCGTTGGTGTCAACTGACAGCTTGTTAAATAATACGATAACAGGGTGTTGGTTTGCTTATCCTTAAAGACTTCTATAAGTAGATGGCCGTTGAAAAGTCTCTTAACATGTTTTATATCCCCAACGAGGCGTTTAAGTTCTTTTGAAATTAGAAATGAGGAGATGGTTTTAAACGACTCCCCACTTGCCAATTTCATCTCCAAAAACTTCGGATTCTTTGGCGGTCTACGGCTTGCTCTCGATCGTTCTTTGGTTTTGGATTTACTTGCTTATTTTTACCCATATTAAGTATGAGAAATTTTCATCTCCCTCGCTCTCCACCCACCACCGAGCCCAACAAGGGGATGCACATTGGCACCAGAGATACGAGAAGGATATAGGCAGCGCCTAACCCTATGGCCGAAGCTCCAAGGGGCAACGACCAGCCGATTGATCTGGACGGGCTCATCCAGACCTCCCATCCTTCCGAGAAGCAGGAGCCAAAGTTGTATGTTGTTCCGGAATGCCTTCCCTCAACCACCAGGATTCCCCTTTCCCTAGAAGTAGGGTCGCTGCGCGCGGCAAACACGCAGGTGGACGTACTGGTCGTAATGGAGGCCATGTCAAAAACATGCCTCCATTGCGAGCACTGGTCCCTTTGGGAGGGTCCACAACCGACGGACACATTTAGTCTGGGCTCTCTGCTAAGGCCTGTCTGGCATGGGTAAGCCAATCCAGCATAGCCCTTAGCAACACTGAGGCACTGAAGCCCCTCCACCACGTCAAGGTAGTGCCCACGGAGGGGCGGATATAACTGGTTAAAGCTATTGGATGATAACTAAATGGAAGTGTTGGAACATTCCCTGGTTTAGGTATTGGGATTACATTGAATAATGGCTTCTCTCCAAATCTGAGGGAGAGAAGCAGATTCCCAGATGGCGTTATATAGTGAAAGGAGGTAGTCCAATGCTTTTTATGACAAATGTTTAAGGAAGGGGTATATGATCATATCAGGGCCTGGAGCTGAAATTTGTGTGGAATTAAGAGCAGATAAAAGTTCTTGTTTAGAAAATGAAAAATTGTAATCTTCTAATTTCTGCGAGTTAAAGTTTAAAGAATAACGTTCCCGTAAGTTTTTCTGTCGCTGAAAGGACTGGGTATAGTTCTTGGACTGAAGAGTAAAAGAATGAACCAAAAATTTTTGCTGTAGTCTCTGGTGTGCATACTTGATTTCCATTGTACTTAAGTGAGGGAAATTTATGAGAAGTAGGTTTCCTATTAAGTTTCCTAATTTTTCTCCATATGGCTGAAGGAGAAATATTTGTGTTTATTGTGGAAATATAGATGAGAGTTTCTTGCTGTATGAGATATAATGAGAGTTCCATCTGAAATAATTCGACGAATTGCTCTTTTTTTGCTTGTATGAGATTAAATTCTCTTGTGTTGGTTGCGAATTAAATATGCGTAAGACTTTTTTGCGTTCTTGGATAGCCAGAGCACAGTCTTGATTCCACCATGGCACTGGGATTTATGAAGAGGAATTCTTAATTTTTGGAATGGAAACTTCAGCTGCTTGAAGGACTTGTGAAGTGAAAAATTCAGCAGCTGCATCTATATATTCAGGTTTTATATCAGTTTCAAAATTTAAAAAGGATTGGATAGTTGTCCAGTCTGCTTTGGCTATATTGGAAACTCAACATGGCGGCCACGACATCGACTGCCCACTCTTAAGTCAAGCTGTCATATCGCCACAAGGATGGCTGGATATCCTAGAGGAACTGAAAGTAATAGCTATTGAACGACTGGGGACAAAGTGTAAGCAGAAAATGGAACATAAGGAATCCCTGTTAAAGAAATTTGACGAATTGCAAGATCATATTCAGATTATGGAAGTTAAAAACCTGACAGAGGCCGATGGCGACACCTATGATCAGAATGCTTCCCAAACATTGACTAAAGAAGAAAATAATAGTAACGTTGGTGAAAAATATGATTTTTTATTGGATAAAATTAATATAATTAGTAATGAGTGGCATGAACTAAAGAATAACTACATAAACCAAAATTGTATGTTTAAATCAAATGGCAATTATGAACTGATAGTGTCTTCTATAGTAAATGGCATCATGGACTCTGTGCAATCCACAATGACGGAGATGATGAAAGAGATGACTGACAAATTAAGAGAACTTATAACGTCCGCAGAAATACATTAACTAAGCCCTTATCACATACTGAAAGTCTTCCATCGGAATTAGTGACGATAAAGACGTCACAATTAACTAATTTAGTCCACCAACATAAAACTACGACAGATTTAACTGAAAAGCAAACGATCAACAGCAGTTCTCGATCTTTGAAGAAAGTGTCCCAAGATAAAAAATATAATACTCAAGAATGTGTTAACCAAAGGCCAAGGGAGAAGGAGAGGGAACTTGTAGAACATGGCTCTAACATACCCTCACAGATTACAGCCGTTACAGTTCCTTCGGATAAATATGAAATGAAGGTTATGCAAAAGGAACAAGTGATGGATGATGGTGACACACTTTTGGTTGATAAGACCAAAAATAAATTTAACGTTAAAACTGATAAATCGTTAAAACAATTGGGATTTACCTATCATGCAATCTTCAAGTGTTACACTTTGTATAGGGAACCTTGATTCGTCCATTAAACCGAACGTCTTAGCAGAGAAACTTATAAATCAGAATATAAACGTCTTAGAGTGTGGTAAGTGGCAAACGAAGAGCAGAGAACAATCACATTTCTTCATTCGTATAAGTCAACCTAGAAATGGACCTTTGTGGCATCAAATACAATGGCCTAAGGGCCTCAATGTACGTCACTTTAGAGGAAGAAATCCGCTGCTATTAGATGACGCTTATCGGGAGACAGCTTATGCGAGACAAGCTACGCCCCTCACAAGAGAAAAGACAAATTAAGACTAAACCAGCATTTATTGATAATATATCTATAAGCTATGCTAATGTGCGTTCATTGTTTAAAGGTGCGTTCCCATAGCTCGCTTGAGCTTTGAAGCAAATTCTACTCGCTAGAAAAATATGGCTTGAAAAGTTCAGCTTGAAAAGCCAAGCTAGCGTTGAAGCTATCCCATAGCTAACGTGTCTCGCGAGAAATCGCAGGCGTGAATTTCAAAAAACATGGCGCCTTCAATGCACGAAAACGTTAGTTGTTACCGAAAAGGAATTTAATTTTAAAAAGCTTTTTAATCTAAAAAGTATTTTGATTCAAAAATTACTGAATTTATCTTATTTGATTTTTCTTTTATATTGTTGTATTATGATTATTGCCAATTTATTGTTCTGTTATTGTAAATAAATAAATAAATAAAATTAAGTAATAAATAAAATAAAATAATACATAAATTAATAAAAAGACTAGTAAAATAACAAATAAATATAATAAATTCAATAAGAAGTTAATGGAATAAAATTAAATTAATGAATATTATATACAGGATTGAGTCACTGAATTATAACGACATACATAACAATCAGAATAGCCTCTTTTTGCAGCCAAAAAAGCAGCTAGGCGACGGGGCATAGATTAATGAGTGCTTGGAAGGTGGCAACAGGTATCCGTGTCCATGCGAACAGCAGAGCATCACGAACTCATGAGGATTCCGTGGTGGAGGGTCTCGAAGCCTGACGTGTCGATCCAGATGTTCCCACATATCCTCGCAAAGATTAAGATCTGGGAAGTTTGGAGGCCAGGATAGTAAGTGGAATTCATCCTCATGCTCCTCGAACCATGCACGGCAAATTTTGGCCAAGTGGCATGTGGCATTATCCTGTTGAAAGATGCCATCATTCGCAGGATGCACAGTTGCCATGTAGGGAAGCACCTGGTCGGCAACGATGGATAAATGTGCACAGCTATTGATGGTATCTTCCAGTAATGGACCCAAAACATGCCACGAAAGCATGCCACAGACCATTACACGGTCTCCTCCAGCTTGTTGCCGCCCAAAAAAATTCGGGCAGTTTGTATTCGGATGTCTCCCGGCGGATACGCGAGCGCCCATCGATACGATGCAGTAGAAAATGCGACTCATCGGAAAATGCAACCATTTTCCACTGGTCTAAAATCCAATATTTGGACAGCAATGCAAACGCACGTCGTTTCTTGCGATGTACACTAGTCAAATGGTTACTGGAACCAGACGTTTGCTGCCAAGGCCAAGACGCAACACGGTG
This sequence comes from Rhysida immarginata, assembly GCA_023313115.1. Taxonomy (NCBI): domain Eukaryota; kingdom Metazoa; phylum Arthropoda; class Chilopoda; order Scolopendromorpha; family Scolopendridae; genus Rhysida; species Rhysida immarginata. The sequence continues at coordinate 1,138,038 of JAHWFO010084014.1, forward strand.
CATTTCACAGTTGTTTTCGATAGCTTCTTGGTGCATTCCTCATTCATTTGGGCTGTCATGATGGTCATGTAACTAGCCGTCGCAAGCGCCGCTCACCCCGTTCATTAATGGCCCATAGTCCTCTACAGTTTCTACGCCTGGAATGAACATCTTGTCCATGCTTCCACTCATTGTGCACCTTCACTACGGCACTACACGAACAGTTCACGAAAACTGCGGTTTCCGAAATGATCATACCATTTTCAAGGCCTGTTAGGTCGCATACTTTACCCATGACGGCGACGACTGCGGTACGAAATGTTCCTCTGAAATCATCTTTATATATATTCCAACAGGCAGGTTTATCCGCACCCCCCCACCTGTGAATGAGCACAACCGTATTTACATATACCTACGTGGCGGTCATAATTCAGTGACTCAACTCTGTATAATAAATGAATATAATAAAATAAAAAGAAATTACAAATTAAAACTTATATAAAATAAACTCAATTAAACAAATAAATAATAAATAAATAAATAAATTAAATTAAGTAAATAAAATAAAAGAAATAAATATTAATAAATTATTAATAAAAATTTTTAAAACCATACTATAATACTCAAAGAAGAAATAATAATAAAATGAAGATAAAGTATGAATACAAAGGAGAAAAAAGAAACGAATACAAATCGCGGAATTCTCCCTCCATTTTCTCCTTTATATTCACACTAAAATGTACGCATCCATTGCAGTCATCAGGGAAATGTGTGTAGTGCGCATGTGCCTCGGGTCATTTCCAAGCAGCAAGTTGCTTTAAAATCAAACTGAGCTAGATGTACGCTTGAAGCGAAAAGCAGCTTGAAAATGCTCTTGCTTCACGCAACTAGCGCATATCAGCTTGGTGTTTAGGATAGCTTGAGCTTGAAAAATCACACGCAATACGCTTAAAGCTTCAAGCTTCACGCTCCACGCGAGCTATGGTAACAAACTGGATGATATTGAACTGTGGCGTGAAAATGAAGAATATTCAAACCTGTGCATTGGTGGAGACTTGGCTGACAAAAGACCATGTCTCTGCTGATATAAGTTTTGAGAATTAAGGTGCGTTCCTATAGCTCGCTTGAGCTTTGAAGCAAATTCTACTCGCTAGAAAAATATGGCATGAAAAGTTCAGCTTGAAAAGCCAAGCTAGCGTTGAAGCTATCCCATAGCTAAAGCGTCTCGCGAGAAATCGCAGGTGGGAATTCAAAAAGACATGGTGCCTCTTAATGCACGAAAACGTTTGTTGTTACAGAGAAAGGGTTTAATTTTAAGAAGCTATTGATAATTAATCGTAAAAGTATTTTGTAAAAAGGAAAACATATTTCCACTTTAGCAACACGTGATATTTATTTTACTTTCGCTGACGCTACAATAAATAAATAAAATAAAACAAAACCAATGGAATAAATAAAATAAAACAAAACCAATTAAATTTAAATAAACAGAACTGTTAATTAATTCAATAAACTTAAGTAATAATACACAAATTAATAAAATAAAATGAGCAAAATAACAATTAAATATATATAATAAATTCAATAAAGACTATAAACTAATTAATGAACATAATGTATAATAAGTGAATACAATGAAAACAAAATAAAAGTAATATAAAATAACAAATTAAAAGTTATATAAAATTAGCTCAATCAAATGTAATATAATAAATAAAATTAAATAAATTAATAAAATAATAAATAAATAAAATAAAATAAAATAAAATAAATAAATATTTAATAAAAAAATTTTAAACCATAGTATAATACTCAAAGAAGAAATAGTTATAAACTGAAGATATTCATCAAACAGATCATGAATACAAAGGAGAAAAGGGAAACAAATACCGTAAATACTGTATTTAGCGCCGGACCTGAAATGCCGGCCCGCCTGCATTAAGCGCCTGGGGGTCCGCTGAATTTTTGCAAATAAGCGCCGGACCTTCAATAACCGCCCGGGCGCTTATTTTTGTTCATTTCGTGGATTTTCTTCTCTTGCTGCTTTCTCACGGGAATTTTTGCTCTTCCAAATGCCACTGCTAAACCGGAAATTAGATACCAGCATACTTGCCTTCTAATTTCCTGCTTTTAATTTTGGATTCAGTCAAGCAACATAGCTGATGAAAAGTGAAAACTTCACAGTTATAGCATCAATTTTAATCTTGCAACAGTAAAGTAGGCTGAAAACTATTCTACAGAGGCTATAGCCACACAGTTTAGCATTGATCCTAACGGGAATGGAAAACACAGCAGGATACTTTAGAAAAGATGAAGGAGAAGGGCGAGAATTTTGCATAATAGTATCCATCACAGTTGTGCGGAATTTTATAAGCGCCGGACCTGTAATACCGGCCCGCCTGCATTAAGCGCCTCGGGGTCCGCTGAATTTTTACAAATAAGCGCCCGGGCGCTTAATACAGTATTTACGGTACATGTACAATTCGCGGAATTCTTCCTTCACTTTTCTCCTTTGTAATCACACTATTATCACGACCCCATGCACGCACCCATTGCTGTCATGAGAGAAAGGCGTACTGCGCATGTGCCTCAGTCATTTCCAAGCTGCTAGTAGCTTTAAAATCAAACTGACCTAGATATCCGCTTGAAGCGAAAAGCAGCTTGAAATTCCTAGCGCTATACGCAACTCGCGCATATCAGCTTGGTGTTTAGGATAGCATGAGCTTGAAAAATCACACTCAAAACGCTTAAAGCTTCAAGCTTCACGCTCCAAGCGAGCTATGGGAACGCACCTTTACATCCTTACGAGAACAGACCGTCCTACGAGAGGAGGAGGTGTTGCCCTCCTGACTAGGAATGATATTTCGGTTAGGATGCTTGAGAGTGTATCGAGGCAGGGTTTAAACTATCAATTAACTGAGTGTGCCTTAAACACAATAAATTTCAGAATATTAATTATTTACCGGCCTAGCTACATTGAACTTCAAGATGTTTTGGACATTTTGCATGAGTTGAAAATAGGACACGATTATATCATTCTAGGAGATTTTAATGCGGACTTTTTAAAAAAGTCCCACCTACTGAGGCTTGTTGAAACGGCCGCGTTATTACATCTTAAACCCATTATTGATCAGCATACCCGTATCACACATTCGACTGCGTCATTAATAGATCAAATCTTTATTCCGAACTCCTGGGCCTTGATGACTTTAAATTTGGATACTTTGCCGAGATGTGACCATTTGACGACATCTATGAATTTGAAAGTTAACAAAAATATTATTGCACACAATAGAAACAATTTTGATTATGCCACGAAATTTAGTTTTAAGGAAGTCAATTGGCCTGCTTTTAAGAACTCATTAACTCTCATGATTGGACAGTTTATTTCACTGGGGAAAATGTAGATAGGATGATGCAATATCTTTCTGAAACAATTGAAATGTTATTGGGCCAAGCAGGCATGACTACAAAGAAATGTTATTCTCGAATCAGAGGTACCACTTGGTGGACACCGGCAATCACCGAAATTAAAATTAGAAGAAAAAACTGTTACAAACGTTTAGTGCTTTCCCCTAATTTATAGGATATGTTGGAACTAAAAAAATTAAATAAACTCTATAAACAGCAGATTAAGGACGCTAAGAGACAGTACTTAAAAAATGCTGATAATCAGTTTCAACTTTGGAAATTTGTTAGGAAAGGTAAGATAAATAATGGGATTGTCCTGGCACAGAATAGGGCCATGGGATATTTGAGATGGATTGATAATCCCTTTAATATTGAACTTCCGGAACCCGTGCCTAATGAATCGAAAACTCCTGAGATCGATTGGAATTTGCCGTTCAACTTACCACAAGAAATTGTTTGGACAAGAAGATCAGTTAAATTGAAGCATAATCATAATGATGGAGTATTGAACCATATTGTATTAAAACAATGGGGGCATTTGGGGAATTCTCTATTAGCCTGTTTAATAAGGAAGATCTATGAATCGGGACAGTTTTCATTAAGGTTAAAACAAGCTATGATACGGCCTATGTTTAAATCAGGTAAAGAGAATGATATCAGCAATTTTAGACCGATTTCAACTTTACCAAAGATATATAAAATGATCGAAAAAATCATTTTTCAACCGATGATTGACTACCTTTGGAAACACCTCCCGACTGAAGAGTTTGGAGGTCGACCCAATACATCGGCGTTAGAGCTGTTATTGACAATTTTATTGGAAGCAATTCATGCACTTGATGATAAGCATTGTTTTGTTATTGTATGTGTTGATATTGCCAAGGCATTTAACACTGTTTCCCATGCTCAACTGTTTATTGAATTAAAAACGGCGGGTATTGCAGGGCGGACTATGCAGTTGCTGGATGACCGTTTTACCCAGCGTACAAATATTTTAACTTCGTCAAATAATACATATATTAACACCTCTGATCGGGGTATCCCTCAAGGTTCAGGGATTAGTAATGTTCTCTTTTCGACCCTCATCGCTCCTATATTTAGTTTATCACTTAATTTTAAATTAAGGGCATTCGTAGATGACATTATTTTAACAAAAAATTATAGTCATCAATCTGTTCATCAGATCCAATATGATATTACCAGCGATATCAATCGTATCCAAGAATAGTTCTCCGAGAGAGGAATGAGGATAAATATGGATAAAACCACCATTCTTAATATTGATAAAAAGGAAGCATTTAGTACTGTAAATCAAAAGATCTTGGGAGTTATTTTTGATAATAATCAAAAGTTTAATTTACAAATTGAGACTATAATCGGTCATTGCAATAAATTGAAATTTTTAGTCAAGAAATTAAGGTCTACCTTAATACAGCTGAATTAATCATCATTTTGAAGGTTAAGGTGCTACCAAAGATTCTGTATGGGTTGATTATCTGGTATACGTCTAATAAATACTCCTTTGAGAAACTACGAGTGGCTTACAATAACATAATACGAACGACCTTGGAGACATCCTATCACTAATATATGTAATAACTTGGACTTATTGACATTTGAATCAAATATAAACTTAATTAAATTAAAAGAGATTGCAAAGGCAATTTTAATTAAATCCCATCCAGCTCATTTCATCCGGCAATGGCTGACTGTGGATACCACCATTAGAAAAGTGAAGTGGTAATATTTCATCTGGGCAAAACAGAGGGTCTAAAAGACGTGTATATATCGATGAATATTGGATAATGGTCACTGCCGTGTAAATCTGAACAAATCGACCAATGACATTGGGCCGTGATAGTGATAGATGATAAGGACAGATCCAGATTAGAGAGAGTGCCATTACTTAAGTGTAAATACGTAGGTACAGGTTCGTTAAGTAAACTGATATTGAATTCTTGGATAATGTTTTCAATTATACGCCCTCTATTAGAGATGTAACGCGAGCCCCAAATAGGATTGTGCCCATTAAAGTGACCTAAAAGTAAAAAGGAGAAGGTAGTTCTTTAATTACAGAGCTTAAACTTTTCATTTCTGAATTTCTCCTTGTGTGGAAGATATATCGAACATACCATCAAATAAAAATTTTTCCCTATGAGAATTTCCGCTGCTATCGATTGCAAAGGGGAGGCAAGCGAAATAATTTTGTAGGGAAGTTTCCTGTTAACTAAAGTAGCTACCCCTCCACAAGGTCTCTCACCAGATATATTATCTTTACGGATAATATCAAAAATCATGCAACCTTGGACTTGGAGATTGAGCTGACAATAAAAAAGTCTCTTGCAAGGCCATAACGGAAATTTCATATTCATTAACAAGGAGCTGTAGGTCTTCGAGACGAAGGAAAAAGCCTCTGATATTCCACTGTAATATAAGCATTCTATATAAATTATGTAGTAAGAATGTCTGTAGTCTGAGAAAGCTCCTTGGCCGAATTCGGAGATACGTTTACAAGTAGCCCTTTCCAGTTTGTATTTGCTTCGCTTACACAGCGGTTTTAGCATGAAACCACCTCGTTTACTGTTAAGACTACTGCCATCTTGAAGTCAGTACCAAAAGAATTATTAATGGTTCATTCAAAACAATGCCCATTCATGAAAACTGAAGACGTTGTTCTCAGAGTAGCACAACAGAAGAACCACTTAGAACAAGATGGTATTAGTGTTTTTGCAATGTAGGATTTATCTAACTCCTTCAATAACTTGTTTCATTCCCTACAACTCATGCATAGTGGTTTCACTGTTTTAAAAAAACACTGTTTCATTATTTAAAAAATACATTGTTTCATTGTTTTTAATTTTGTCCATGTATTCAGTTGTTAAAGAGGTATAGTAATAAAGAGCATTTACCAGATTATTTGTATTTTGTATTGTTTTAATATGTGCATGAAAGGGTTAAAAGGGAATCTTTTAATTCTTTCATTTCCATTTCAGCGCATGAAGGATCTTTTCCTCTGAGAATCCAGGAGAGGAGATATCTCAGAGGATCGCTTTCTAGTGTCCTCTTTCGGTGGTGGAATTAAGGGTAGTAGTTGAGGAAGAGAGGACGAGGACTGAGGGGAAGAGGTGTGGGATGAAGGGAAGTTGCCGCAGCAGGCTTTCCTACATTCTCCTCCTTCGTTTGTTTATTATTGCAAAAAGCTACTTATAAGAATGCGCCCTTGGTCTGTATCATCCGGCCATCCGCCGTTTGCACGATAACTTGAAAACGGATTAAATATTTCAAATTCTGTTTTCAGAAATATGACCATCAAAGTCTTAGCTCGGCCGTATCAACTTTTCAGAATTTTTCGTGCACCCTTTCAAATCGAATTCACTTGCTAAAACAGTGAGTGTAAATAATTCCAAGATAATGGCATGTAAATTAACAATTAATTTGTCAAGAAGGAATACATTGTTACTTTCTCTTCATCTTTTAAGCATTATTGACATCAGTGCGCGCACGTGATATTGCTTTGTCGACGCACGATTGCTCAAATGCTCACAAATTACATCATTAAGTAGCGGAACGAGGCCAACGAGAGACAGGCCAACGCCTCCTAAAGATAAGGCCTGAGCAGGAAAACATCATACATTGTTACATCATCATCCGAAGATACGTTTAATCTCATTACTACCAATAATAAACCCTGAAATGCAATTAAACGTACCTTCGGATGATGATGTAAGAATGTCTGACGTTTTCGCGCTCAGGCCTTATCTTTAGGAGGCGTTGGACAGGCCAGGGCACTCAAAAGTCACATGATCATCGGGGTTCGGGCATAACCACCGAGAGAGAAGGGCTCTGCGATGAAAAGTAATACATTGTTATATCATCATAGTTAGAGCAAATTTATGGCTTGCTATTGGTAGAAATTGCTATCGGTTTCTACTGTACTAACGAATTACTTACCAATTCAATATCTTTATTTAATACCAGCGGATTCTTTTCTACTTGTATTTCATCCACTTTTATATCAGGAAATTGTTTTTTTCTTTCCATTGACTCTAATTGAATTTGCGACCACTTTGGAGCTTTATGTCTTAACAATTTCTTAGACATCCCCATTGCGTTATCTAACGTACAGCAATTATTTTTTGAAGCCTTCTTTTAACGTCCATCTCAAACATATCACAATAAGTTTCGATTTGGACCGCTTCGCTCAGCATTTAAAGGGCTAATGGATAAAACCCAACAGGGGGGAACAGGAAGATGCAAATGCAATGTGAGTGCCAATTAGCATTTGCAATTAACTTTTTTTGGGAACCGTTGGCCCGATTTGGATGATTTTTTTTTGTTTTGTTTGTTTTTTTATGCTGAACAAGTTTGCAATAGGGTTTTTTTCTATATCCCTTACGGTTTTGGAGATAAATTTTGAATGTGTCCTAATTTGCATATTTGGGATAATGAAAAGTGCACCATGGGATAGGCCACCCACAACTTCCTATTCATTGGATTCATCAAAATTGACATATCTGCTTCGGTTCAAAAAATAAAAGGGGGGGGGGACAGACTTATGGACCACCCTGTATACAGGGTGTAACTAAAGGTCTGTTACAAACTTTGGGGAAGGATAGAACTGGTCAAAATAAGCATTTTTTGTTCTATGAAGATTGGTCCACAACTGCATTGTTTAAGAGTTATAGCAACTGTTCAAAATGACGCCCTTCAGCGTCAATGCAGGCTTGCATTCGTCGCTGTACGTTGCAAGACACCCGTTGCAGCATCTGCTGGGAGTCCCTGATGTTGTCTGCTGCTACAGCCAATCGTGCGATGAGTTCCTCCACTGAATTAACCATTGTTTCGTAGATCAGGGACTTTAGGTGGCCCCACACAAAGAAATCCAATAGTATTAGGTCTGGTGATCGTGGCGGCCAGGTAACTAGACCACCCCGTCCAATCCAACGATCGCCAAACGTATCAGTGAGGAAGGCCCGGACATGCTGTGAGAAATGTGGAGATGCACCATCATATTGGAACCACATTACTTGACGGATGATAAGAGGTATGTCATCCAACAGTTCAGGCAGTACCTCCTGAAGAAAGACGAGGTAGGTTTGTGCATTCATACGAGCTGGGAGAATGTATGGCCCAATGAGGCGATTGCCAACAATACCAGCCCTTCCATTACCGTCTGCAGCACCGTACACTAACAACATGTCAGTGCACTCGTTAAAGGTGTAGTCCATATCCGGATGCGATCACACACTTTAGATTTTTTAGTGTGCAGGATCTGCTTGCATGGTAATGTGATGTTGTGGTCATGTTACTTTAAAAATTTACATGACCATACCATAATTCAGAAAGGGGTGTGTCATAAGCCTGCATTGATGCTGAAGACGTCATTTTGAACAGTGGCTATAACTCTTAAACGATGCAGTTGTGGACCAATGTTCATAGAACAAAAAATGCTTATTTTGACCAGTTCTATCATTCCCCAAAGTTTGTAACACATCTTTAGTTACACCCTGTATAGATAGATAGATGTAGGGTAATGTAAATTATTAGTGTGTAAAAAGCACTAAATAAAACGTATACTCAATAGTCAGATATAAACTATGTTCCATAAATATTGGGACAGTGACGTGGAGTAGTAAAAAAATCAAATTATCTCAGCAACAAAGAAATGAAGGTCAATTTTGTTTAAAGTTTTGAAAATGTCTATTCAAACTCTATTAGAAACTAATTAGTAAAAAATGTTAAGAGCACAAAATAATCAAGAAAACATTTTAATAAAAAAACTTGCAATATCTTGTGGTTGCAAAAATATTGGCACAGAAAAGAAACATGTAAATTTTTGTGCATATGTAAACTGTTCCGAGTTGACCAATGACATCAAAAATCTCATCATTCAAGAATGGAAAAAAAAGAATATCACAATTCGACGAATTTGGCTATCCCCGCCCCCGCTCAACTGTCTCAGGGTGTATCGGGAATGCTGGATGAAGGCATCACAGTCCACAATAGGCACCATACCGGGCGTCCGGCCCTGAATGATCGTGACCGGCGACACCTAGGACGAATGATAAAAAAAGAATATCACAATTCGACAATTAGCTGAGAAGTTTCAGCGACCAAAATCCACTATTTATAATGTGATAAAAAAAATTCAGATCAACAGGAACAGTTCAAAATATGCCAAGAAGTGGAAGGCGACATATATTTAATGAAAAAGAAAAAAGAATTATCACAAGAAAAGTGAAGAAAGATCCAAAAATTAGTGCCCCAAAACTAGCAGCAGTTACTGAAGAACAGCTGAAAAAGAAATCATCAGCTGTTACAATAACGAGAATCCTTCAAAAAGAGGGATATAAACGAGCTACTGCCAAACGCAAACCCCTAATCAGTAAGAGAAATCAGATCAAACGATTAAACTTTGCAAAAGAATATGTAAATAAACCTCAAAGTTTTTGGAATCGAATACTGTGGTCAGATGAATCGAAATTTAATGTGTTTGGCTCAGATGGTTGAGAGAAAGTTTGGAAAAAAGTAGGAAAATCACTACAACTAAAAATCTTCAGCCAACTGTGAAACATGGTGGAGGTTCAGTCCTAGTGTAGGGGTGTATGGCTACAAAAGGAGTTGGCACCTTTGAATTCGTTGATGGAACTATGAATCAGTACAGTTATCAGGGTATTTTAAATAGAAACGTGAAACAGTCAGTTAGAAAATTAAAGCTAGGACGTGGATTCATGTTTATGCAAGATAATGATCCCAAACACACAGCAAGATCAACTAAAGCTTTTTTTAGAAGAACATCATATAAATGTATTGCCATCACCAGACTTGAACCCCAGTGAACATTTATGGGATCATATTGAGAGAAAAATTCGGGAAAAAAATATTTCGAATAAACCTGAGCTTAAAGAAATAATTACAAAAACATGGGGTGAAACTGGCCCAAGTATAACTAAAAAACTAGTTGATTCAATGAATAAACGATTACAAGCAGTAATTGTTGCAAAAGGAGGGCCAACTCTTTATTAAAATTTAATATTTTCTGTTCAAAAATTTATTTTTGTTGTTGTCCCAATATTTTTGTAACCACAAGATATTGCAAGTTTTGTTATTAAAATATTTTCTTGATTATTTTGTGCTCTTAAAATTTTTTACTAATTTGTTTCTAATAGAGTTTGAATAGACATTTTCAAAACTTTAAACAAAATTGACCTATCATTCCTTGTTGCTGAGATAATTTGATTTTTTTTACTACCCCACGTCACTGTCCCAATATTTATGGAACATAGTGTATACAATGCAAAAGCAATAAAAAGATGACTATATAAATTCAAAAACATGAATAATTTTTAAAAATAGAAATCTTCTATATATATAAAGAAGGATGTTTGTGGGTTTGTTTGTTTGTTTGTTTTTTATACAAATCTACAGTTTGTAAGGATAAGTTTCAATTTGTAACAATGCATAGAATTCCTGTTATTCAGGTTTGTTCGTAGAAAAGAGAGTTCTTAACAATTTCTTGATAAGTAACAAAATCTTTAAAAAAATGATCAGTAACTGGAGAGAAGCAGACTATTGAGAAAGAGTGAAAAGACGACATAGGAAGCACTCCTTCAGCTCCGTGCTGTATTGAGCAAATGGGAAGCAAGTAAATAGAAGAATCGGCGACTGCTAGACTACACAAGTTATGAATGGCCAAGTTTTGCTTAAACATATCGAGAGAAGAGTGGAAATTGCAACAACATCAAGTGTACATCTGAAGTATGATTACGTGAGTAACAAATTATTAGAGAGTTCCATCCATTGTGAAACTTTAAAATTTAAATTAAGAATTTTTACTGTATTAATTCTAAGCATTTTCATGTGTTTATTTTTAAGATATTCCAAAATTTAATTTAATTTTTTGAGATTGTTCTGTTTACCTACAAGTGTAATTATCCCGGGCAACGCCGGGTACCTTTGCTAGTCTTTCTATATACAGGGTGTAAATTTTAAGTTGACAAAGCAGAATAACTCGAAAAATAAGCTTCACACGAAAAAATGCGTAGAATCCAAAGTTGATTATTTTCGAGGGGGCATCTGCTGGTGCTAAAATTAGCCCACCCCCCCCGGCCCCTGGGGGTGGGGCGGGGGGCAACTTTAAAATTTCAAATGGGAACCCCTATTTTTTATTGCAGATTCAGGTCCTACATAAAAAACTACGTACATTTTGTCTGAAACATTTTTTTTATTTTTGGTAGATGGCGCTGTAATTCAAGAAAATCCATTTTCTCATTTTTGCGTGGAAATAACTAATTTATTATTCATTTCGATTCCTACATTGTTTTAACTACAATGTAATTTGAAGACATTTCGTCAACAAACAAATAACGTAAACATTGGCATTTTTTTCAGAATGTTTACATTTTAAATTCTGATCTTTAGAAGAAAAGATTGTAATTTTTCAACTGTTTTTGTGAGTGTACAACGCCGTATTGCTTTTGAATTTACATTATGAATTATCTTTCTGTGGAAGAAAAAATTGAGATGGTGTACATTTATGGAGAAAGTGGGAGAAATTTTGATAATGCAGTCGCGCTTTATGCTCAGCGTTTTCCTGGCCAAACGCGATCACGGTCTTCTTTTGTTCGAGTTATTAAACAATTTACTGCGGAAGGTAGTGTGAACCAGAAAAAAAGAACCCGTGCAGCTACTGTTTGTGGAGAAAACAATCAAGTGTCAGTCCTAGCTGCTGTGGCTCATAATCCACATGCGAGCACAAGAGAAATATCAAGGCAATCAGGAATTTCACATATGAGTGTTTGGAAAATGCTGAAGCTCCACAAATTTCATCCATATCATGTATCTATGCATCAGGAACTACATGGCAATGACCACCAAAACCGTCTAACGTTTTGTCACTGGGCACTTCAGCAGATGCAAACAAACCAACATTTTTTTGCACGAGTTCTTTTCTCCGATGAGTCAACATTCACAAACCACGGGGAAGTTAATCGACATAACATGCATTACTGGAGTGAACAGAACCCACACTGGATTCGAGAAGTCAACCATCAGCGACCTTGGTCAATTAATGTTTGGTGTGGGATAATTGGCGATAAACTTATCGGTCCATATTTTATAGACGGTAATTTGAATGGCAACAAATATCGTAACCTACTTGAAAATGAACTACCAGATCTACTTGAAGACCTGAGTATTGAACTTCGACAACACATGTGGTTTCAACATGATGGTTGTCCAGCGCATTATTCATTAGTAGCGCGCGAAGTACTACATCGACTTTATCATGGTCGCTGGATCGGCAGGGAAGGTCCTGTGAATTGGCCAGCCAGATCGCCTGACCTTACATCGCCAGATTTTTTCTTATGGGGTTACCTCAAAGATATCGTTTATAAGGAAACGCCAACCACTCGCGAAAACATGATTCAAAGAATAAGAGATGCTTGCGCTGCAATTACACCAGACATGTTATCAAGATGTGTTCAGGAATTTACAAAACGAGTCAATAAATGCATCGAAGTTGGAGGTCATCAATTTGAACATTTAATTTCATAAAACGGCGAGATGCAAGGGATTTAAGGACAACAAGCAGGCCGAAAGTGAGAGGCGAGGGGACTCACTGGAAATACAAGCACCCCGAAATTCATTTACTTGCAAGTATTTGCAAATAAGAAAAAATAAAACGAAAACAATCGGTCCTTTTAAGGACCACCAAATCTTAAACGGGAATAACTTCATCTTTACACAGTCTTTTACTTTTTTACTCTGTTAGTTAATGAGTTCACTCGTTAGTACGTAGGATGTTCGGTTAGTTAGTTAGCTAATCAGTTGATTTGTTTGATAATTATAAAGTTGTGTGGCCTCATGACCACGAAACAAAACAAAATTATCCTAATCCGCGGCAAAAAATAATAAAATAATAACTTTGCGGCAAAATTTACGAAGTAAATAAGTATTTTTTATTTCTCCGTAACCATTTCCACGCAAAAATGAGAAAATGGATTTTCTTGAATTACAGCGCCATCTACCAAAAATAAAAAAAAATGTTTCAGACAAAATGTACGTAGTTTTTTATGTAGGACCTGAATCTGCAATAAAAAATAGGGGTTCCCATTTGAAATTTTAAAGTTGCCCCCCGCCCCACCCCCAGGGGCCGGGGGGGGGGTGGGCTAATTTTAGCACCAGCAGATGCCCCCTCGAAAATAATCAACTTTGGATTATACGCATTTTTTCGTGTGAAGCTTATTTTTCGAGTTATTCTGCTTTGTCAACTTAAAATTTACACCCTGTATATAAAGAATTGTTTGTTTTTTATACAAATCTACAGTTTCATTCCGATCTTGATAAAATTTCGCATACATGACCTTCAAAGCATGAGGAAGGTCACTGTCTACCTCAGATTTCGAAAAAATAATAATTATTGTTAAAAAAAATCGATATTCATGGTTATAGCAGGGCATATTAATGAGAAATATCTCATGACCAACAATGCAAGACAAAGTTTTTGCAACAATAAGTATGAACAATGGTATCAACACGCAATTCACAAACACTCCGCACGGACCAACAATATATATCTCATGACCAACAATGCAAATAAAAGTTTGTGCAATATAGAATTCAATGCATAGAATTCCTGTTATTCAGGCTTTTCTTATGAAAGAAAATTCTTACTACTTAATTTCTTGAAAATCTTTAAAAATGATCAGTAACTGGAGATAATGAGTTAGCAGACTATTGAGAAAGAGTGAAAGACGATAGAGGAAGCACTCCTTTAGCTCCTTGCTGTATTTAGCAAATGGTAAGCAAGTAAATAGAAGAATCGGCGAAAGAACATCGAAAGAAGAAAGGAAATTGCAACAACATCAAGTGTACAGTCGGCAGCAAAAGTAGCTAGCCACCTTGCAAGGAAACATCCGCGTGGGGATTGCTATTGCCATTCAACAGCATTCCCATCACCCCCGTGCTGTCTACCGAAGTGTGTTAACCCAAAAGAAAAAAGATCACTCTTAATTTAATCGTTGAAATTAGAATACAAAGATTAAACCTGGATGTGAAAAGTTGGTTTTTATTCAATTTTTTCAATATTTTCTATAATGGAGAGAATTAATGGGCCGATTTCTCAAGAAATGAAAGGGAGCATTGTAGCATTATGGAACACGGGTGGTTTTACTAAGCGGCAAATTGCTAGAAACTTAGGTAATTTCAGATGTTTATGTTATGATAGTCGCCACTATTAAGTAGTTGGTTGTTTTATATAACCAGCAGAAACAATAACTCTTTTTTATATCTATTAATTGGTAACAGATTCTTTTATAAAAAAGACTGTAACATAAAGAAATGAAATTCATTAGTGGATACTTAATTATTTAATCGCCTGTTCATAAACGGCTGTCGTTCAAGTTCCTTCGTTATGTTGTATAAATATGCCTAATTTAAATTCAGCATGAGCATTCACAACCGCATCCAAGATTTCTGAGCGTAAAATCCAGATTACCAAAAAAGAAACAAAAATAATTCGGCGGACATCGCCTTTGACGTTTCAGTTTTTACACAGAATTATTGCAGATGTGTATGAGTTTTTCGTTATGTATTATCTCAGGACTTCATCACTCTACTGTTTCTTTGTGGATTTAAAGATGGGAAGAAGGAGACCTATCTAGGCGCCCAAAGAGTGGAAGACCAAGGACCACTACTGCTGCTGAGGATGAGGCGATAGCTAATGAATCGTTGGCACAGCCACTAAACAATGCTGTTCAAATAAGAGAATCGTTGGCAATTGCGACAAGCACTGATACCATTCGTCGACGTTTGAGAGAAAATGGGCTTCATCATCATCTTCCAGCTGCAAAGGAAATGATAACGCAGCAACACCGAGAAACCCGTCTTGGATTTGCGTTGGAACATTTGGCAATGAACGCAGAAGAATGGAAAACGGTAATCTTCACGGATGAGAAAACTTTTAGTTCTGATTGCCATGGACAGTTGCACTGCTACAGACGTCGTGGCGAACGTTATAAGCCTTCCAATATAGCAAAAATTGCACGTAGCGGACACGCGACTGCCAATGTGTGGGGTTGGATGAGTGCAGCTGGTCCAGGAGAACTGGTGCTGATTGAGAACCGTTTCACTGCTGACATCTACATAGACATTCTAGAAAACGTATTGCTACCAACTGTCCATTCTGTGTTTTCGCCTGAAGAAGAAATTATTATGGTTCAAGACAACAGTCCAATCCACACAAGTCGCAAAGTAAAACACTGGTTTGCTGAACACCCACAGATTCGTTTACTTCCTTGGCCTGCAAAAGCAGCAGACTTAAACCCTATTGAAAATTTATGGGGGATAATGGTTCGTCACTGGGAGTGGGACAATCCTCGTGGTCGGAACAAAGTGACTGTTTTTGATCAAGCACAGCGCTTGTGGGAAAGTCTTCGTCATTCACCAGAAATTTCTGAAAACCTAGCTTTGTCAATGCCTGAACGACTTAGGAAAGTCGTGGAAGTAGGAGGTGAATGGATAAAGTATTAATCCACTCACAATGGATCTTTTCTTAGGTTGGAATCTTGTATTTATATGAACTTTGGCGCTTAGTGTAGTGTATAGCTCGTAACTGTTCACCGTTCAAAAATAAAAGTCAATTTTGTTTTTCTAAAATGAACACTGTATCCATACAAGATGTAATGGATTATTAAGTGGTAATGCGGAAAAAAATTTCAGCAATAATACATAAGTTTTGACAATTACTATTGCAGTTTAAGTAAGCTAATTAAAAGTGTTATACTTTAATTAAGTTCATTCAATTAAAATTTTAATTGAATTAATTTGATTGAATTTGACTGAATTAATTTTAGTGATTTGTTAAATTAAAAAAAAAATAAAAATACATTAATTGAAAAATAGTAATAGATTTCTAATCCTCTTTTGTATTCGGCTTTTTTTATTCTGTTGAATTCCGAAATTGTACTGAATATATTAAAATCGTGAAAACTTAAGCACTCTTTGCTTATGGGTTGCTGCTATTTCCACCGATCATTAAAATTTTTCTTTTGGGTTAATGCACTTCGGTAGACAGCACAGGGGTGATGGGAATTACATTAGCGTTCCCCACGCGGATGTTTCCCTGCAAGGTGGCTAGCTACTTTTGCTGCCGACTGTACATCTAAAGTGTACATCTATTGTGAGCCTTTAAAAAAATTTTTTCGTTAAATCAAGTCCGGTATATCACCTAGAATGGATTTTTTCAGTGAAGAGGTAAATTCCTGTCTTTCATATTTTTCTTAAAAAGGATAGTCCCTTCGCTCTATATTGTAGTGATTGAGTTATTATTTAACAATTTGGAGGTTTAATTTAGCTTTTTGAGGTTGTTCTCTTTACCTACAAGCGTAATTATCACGGGCAACGCCGGGTCCTCTGCTAGTGTATTTATATATATATAAAGAAGGATGTTTGTGGGTCTGTCTGTACGTTTTTTATACAAATCTACAGTTTTATTCCAATCTTGATAAAATTTCGCATACATGACCTTCAAAGCATGAGGAAGGTCACTGTCTACCTCAGATTTCGGAAAAATCGTTATTCATGGTTATGGCAAGGCATATTAATGAGAAATATCTCATGACCAACAATGCAAGGCAAAGTTTGTACAGCAATAGGTATCAACAATGGTATCAGCACGCAATTCACAAACACACTGCATGAACCAACAATATATATCTCATGACCAACAATGCAAGGCAAAGTTTGTGCAACAATAAGTATGAACAATGGTATCAACACGCAATTCACAAACACACTGCATGAACCAACAATATATATCTCATGACCAACAATGCAAGGCGAAGTTTGTGCAACAATAGGCCCATTGTGTTCGCATCAACAATGGTATCAACGCGCAATTCACCAATAACAATGAGCACAGAATGATGATGTAATGTTAAAGCAATCTTTCCAAGAATTATAACAATGAACATAAAATGATGATGCAATATGAATAAGTTTCAATTTGTAACAATGCATAGAATTCCTGTTATTCAGGCTTTTCTTAGAAAAGAGAGTCCTTAGTAATTAACAATTTCTTGAATATCTTTAAAAATGATCAGTAACTGGAGATAATGGAGAGTTAGCAGAGTATTGAGAAAGAGTGGAAAGACGACAGAGGAAGCACTCCTTTAGCTCCGTGATGTATTGAGCAAATGGGAAGCAAGTAAATAGAAGAATCGGCAACCGCTAGACTGCACAAAGTGATGAATGGCCAAGTTTTGCTTCAACACATCGAGAGAAGAGTGGAAATTGCAACAACACTAAGTATACATCTGAGGTAAGATTACGTGAGTAAGAAATTATTTAGACTAGCAGTGGCATCCTTGGAGAGGTCCACCCATTGTGAGCCTTTAAAAAGATTTTTTTCGAATTTTCATTAAGAATTTTTACTGTATTAATTCTAAGCATTTTCATGTGTTTATTTTTAAGATATTGCAAAATTTAATTTAATTTTTTGAGATTGTTCTGTTTACCTCCATGTGTAATTATCCCGGGCAGCGCCGGGTACCTTTGCTAGTCTTTGTGTATATATAAAGGATGTTCATTTGTTTGTTTGTTTGTTTGTTATACAAATCTACAGTTTTATTCCGACCTTCATAAAATTTTGCATACTTGACCTTCAAAGCATGAGGAAGGTCACTGTCTACATCAGATTTCGAAAAAGTAATAATTATTGATAAAATATCGATATTCATGGTTATGGCAAGGCATATTAATGAGAAATATCTCATGATTAACAATCCAAGGAAAAGTTTGTGCAACAATAGGAATCAACAATGGTGTCAACACGCAAAGCACCAGCACTATGCAAGGATCAACAATATATATCTCATGACCAACAAGGTAAGGGAGATAAGTTTGTGCAATATAGATAAGTTTGGAGAGCAGCAAAAAAGTCCGAGCCACACCAGCATTATCAACTAGCTTATTTGGCAGTACAGCAGATCCAAGCATTTCATAATAATACATTTCGACTATATTCTGTGGGAATGTGAATATTTTGGAAACTGAGATGCTGATAATGCGACGATTGAACGTTCGTTTCCAAAAATTATTAATAATGAGCATAAAATGATGCAGTGACTAAACATTGATAAGGCAGTGTCTATTGAGAACGCATAGGAGTCACGGGTGTCTCCCTTGAGCTCCCTATCAAACGTCCAGACAAGTGGCAAAAATTTTTGTGTCTGAAAAGGAAAGAGGAAGAACGAGTATTGTATTGGTTAAAGAAACTCTGCAGCTAAAACATAAAAAGCTATACAGGCATTGGAAACACCTGAACAACGGGAGTTTCGAATAGAGCAAGAGGGTATAGAAGCTTCTACGTCAAATGCTGGAACGTGAGTCTGGGCGATGCTCCGGCGATGCTCCGTGGTAGTGAGGCATATCAAGAAGAGTGGGAATCCTGTTTTTCGTATTATTTCGTAGAATGGATAGTCCCTTCGCTCTGTGTTGTATTGATTAAGTTACTATTTAACCAATTTGGAGTTATAATTTAATTTTTGAGATTGTTCTGTTTAATTTTTATCCCAGGCAACGCCGGATACCTCTGCTGGTACATTTTTAAAAATTATAGGGTTGTTCCCCAACAAAAAATCTAATGAATGATTCAGCCCTAATGAGCATCGTAAATTTGTGTTAAAAGGGACAGGATTAAAATATGCTTAATAGTCAGCATTGCTCCACAAGAGCACAGTGGAGCTGGTTCTTTTTTTAATAAATGGGTGTAAGTAAGACGGCTGTGACCAATCCTAAGCATAGTAAGAACGACATCTTCTCGCCTGTTTGTTAGACAGGGTAATGACCACTGTGTGATGATACGCTTTATTTCAAATACTTTATTAGCTGCGTTAAGAGGCCAGGACTCCTGCCAAGAAGATCTGAGTTTCTTGGAAATCACCGGGTACAAATGCTCGGGGATTGAAAGCAATTCAGAGATCGGTAACTGCTTGTTTTGCCGCCTTATCGACCCGTTCATTTTGCTGGATTCCCATGTGACTAGGGATCCAGACAAAATGAATTCTGGTACCTTGTGAATGAAGATATTCCGAGCGCCGTCCGCCCATTTTTCCTATCAGCGCCCCATTTGGTAGCGGAAATAGAGCGCAAAACATTCATGGCTTGTAAGCATCTCGCTTTTAGATTACGAAGATGTGGGAGCCATGATAGTTTCCTATCAAAGGTCAGACCCAAGAATTTATGGAAGTCCACCACTAAGATAGGAGATCCATATAGTGTTCGGTCCGGGTCTGGATGGAGACCTCTCAAATAACAAAAGTGGACGCCCCTTGTTTTTTGGGGTGCAAATTTAAAGCCTACTTCGTTGCTCCAGGTAACAAGTTTGTTGATGGCTAGTTGCAGTTGACGCTCAATAAAGAACATTGAGGACCCTCAACAGTAAATAGCGATGTCGTCAACATACAAGGAATAGTTCAGTGGAGGGAAGTCGTAAACAAACCTCATTAATATCAATGAGGAAAATGAAGGGACACAGACACCATTACCCTGTGTAAAAGGGTCTGAGAGCATTGACTCGACACGAACTCGGAAGGCCATGAATTCGCCATGAAATTACACAGGAAAGAGGGAAGATGTCCTGTAAGGCCGTATTTCCGCAAAAGTATTGGTATTCCATGCCTCCAAGTTGTATCGTAGGCTTTTTCCAGATCGAAGAAAACCCCTACGACATGTTGTCTATGTCTGTGTGCGAAATGAATCTCATGCTCCAACCGAAGAAGGTGATCAACCATTGAGCGAGATTTGCGGAAACCGCACTGAAACCTAGACAACAGGTGGGTTTTTTTCCAGATACCATATAAGTCGGACGGAGACCATCTTTTCCAAGACTTTGCACATGTAGCTAGTTAGTGCTATTGGTCGATAGTTTGAAGGCCAAGAGTGGTCGTTATTCGGTTTTGGAGCAATAACAATTGCCTATCTCCATAAAGATGGAATCTCTCCTAAAGACCAGATGTAATTATACAACGAGAGAATATGTGGAGAGGGTTGGAAAAAGTAGAACTCAGGGAAATACTAATCGGGAAATGATCACTACCATGTAAATCTGGGAATACACTCCAGGCTAAATTATGTGTGAAAGATGAAGAGGATATAGATAGATTGATGCATGACTGAGCCGTTGGCTGAGTGGAGGAATGTTGGCGAGCCATAGTTTAACAAATTTACGTTGAAAGCATTCAAAACTTTCTCTATCATATATCCTCTTTCAGAGAGCTTTATAGACCCCCAAATGGGATTGGGGCCGTTAAAATCACCCAGAATTAGAAAGGGGCTTGGAAATTCATAATAGCAGAGATGACAAAGAAGGTGAGAGATACAGTGAACATAGTTAAAGGTGAGAGATCTTTGAATAAGATTCTAACTGCTACCGCCTGGAGATTAGATGTTAAATTAATGCTAGTAAAAGGCAAAGGTCTTTGAACTTAGATGGCAACACCACCACAGGCTTTATTTCCCGATGTATAATCCTTCCGAATAAAATTACACTTCGGATTCTTTGGCGGTATACGGCTCGATCTCTCTTCACGATCATTCTTTTGTTTTTGATTTACTTGGTTATTTTGTTTACCCATATTAAGTAAAATAAATTTTCATCTCCTTCACTCCCCACCCACCACCGAGCCCAACAAGGGGATGCACATTGGCACCAGGTATACGAGGAGGATATAGACAGCGCCTGATCCTAGTGCCGAAGTCCAAGGAGCGACGACCAGCCAATTGATCTGGACGGGCTCATCCAGGCCGCCCATCCTTCTGCTTTCCTCAACCCCTTTCCCCAGAAGTAGGGTCGCTGCGCACGACAAACACGCAGGTGGACGTACTGGTCGTAATGGAGGCCATATCAGAAACATGCCTCCATTGCGAGCACTGCTCCCTTTGGGAGGTTCCACAACCGACCGGACACTTTTAGTGTGGCCTCTCTGCTAAGGCCTGTCTGGCATGGGTGACCCAATCCAGCATAGCCCTTAGCGTCTCTGAGGCACTCAAGCCCCTCCACCACGTCAAGGTAGTGCCAAGGAGGGGCCAAATGCGGTTGCAACAACCCTGAGGACTTCCGACCATGGGTTTCATTGCCAGGCAAACAGGGCACGTTCGTACATAATACGATCTGCTCAGACCTGGGCGGAAATATAGTGCCTCAACGATACACCATGTCTTTGCATCTAGTGGATTGTGACAAGAATGCATTAATGATCGACCATACAAGAACCAAGAGTTCGCGATCTCTCGTGGAATACCGTGTTTCAAGGCCATTTAATGATCGGCTTAGAAAAGTGCAAGCACAGGTGATCGCGTTATTAGTTCCTTGAACTCTCTGAACGTATCATCCTGCATCTGCGTCCACCTCCAGGGCGCATTCTTATGAAGGAGGGGCCGGAGTGGGGCTGTCATGACCGAGAAGTGGGGAAGGAATCGCCTGTTGTACTCGCATAGGCCGAGAAATCACTTGAGACCTCAATGGTTTGTAGGCGGAGGCATTTCGATGACTGCCAGAATCTTGTCGGGAGATGGCTTCAAGCCTTCACGTGTAATTACAAAGCCTAAGTAATCCAGTCGAGCGGCCATAAAGACGCATTTTTCCGGATTAAGCGTGAGGCCAGCTTCACTCAGAAGTGTAAGTACACGATCCAGGTGTTGAAGATGCTCCTCGTACGATTCAGAGAACAATTATGTCGTCCAAATATGGAATCGCAAAATGGCGAGTGTTGTTACCGAGCACAGTAGTCATTAGCCTTTGAAATGCACTATGTGCCAGATTCAGGCCGAATGGCAGCCAGAGGAAACAGTACCAGTCACGGGAACACAAAAACTTATTTGAGTAGTCCATTGGTCTTGTATCGTTGCGAGATCAAGAAGAATAAATAGAGTCCAAATAACGATACAGAGACAATTTTTATTTTGCCGACGCGTTTCGGTTTACACCATTGTCAAGACTTGGCTAGATTGTAACAAGTAAAATTATCGTTGACAGTTCTTTATGCAGGGTGAATACAAAAGTCGGAACCCCCCTTTTATTTTTTGAATCGAAGCAGATATGTCAATTTTGATGAATCCAATGAATAGGAAGTTGTGGGTGGTCTATCCCATGGTGCACTTTTCATCATCCCAATTATGCAAATTAGGATACATTCAAACTTTATCTCAAAAACCGTAAGGGATAGAGAAAAAACCCAAGTGGACAACTTTGTATTCACCCTGTATAGCTTACAGGAGAGTTTTCCACCAGTCAGGGTTAGAAACGAAGTCCCCATGATTTTGATGATTATTAGAAGGCTCATTTCCGGTTGGTGTCTTCATTGCGTTTGCAAGGCGGTTTTCATTTCCGGTTGTTTTTGGTGTCTTCATTAACGCGTCAGTAGATGACTACCCACAATGGGCGCATATTAATGAGGTGGGCGTGGCCTAATCCAGCCAATCAGCGTGTAGCATTCACTTCACGTGACTCCCCACCACCCCCTACCCCTTCCTGCACAGGCGTTCAACCAATCGGCGTGCAGATTGCGCCTCACGTGACCCACCACCTCCCTCCCCGGATTTGGGCGTTGGCCTTTTAATTGGGCGTTGGCCTTTTAATTTGGGCATTGGCCTTTTAATTTGGGCGTTGGCCTTTAATTTGGGCGTTGGCCTTTTAATTTGGGCGTTGGCTTTTAATTTGGGCGTTGTTTTTTTTTTTCTTCTCAGGGTTGAACATGGTTTAAATGTTAA
>JAHWFO010084014.1:1176197-1214209 GCA_023313115.1 Rhysida immarginata
AAAAAAAAAAACAACCCTTCATGCGAGCAAAGGCAATCAGTGAGAGAGGCAAAAATGAAAATAAAACAAAATTCGTGCAGTCCAGCTTTAAAATAAGCTAAAAAGTTAATGAATATGACCCTTTCATCAGGTTGTGTGACCTCGTTGTGTTTATAAGCAATTATATGAGAGTTCAGACAGCATTAGTCCCTACTCAGATACACACCTGTCAATTGAAACAATGTAGTCCTTAGTCGAAAATTAAAAAAACAAAACAATACATCTTGAAACAGCAGTCGTTTAATTTAGAAAAACTGTGAAAAGAGCTTGGAAAAAATTTGGTTACCCGAGAAACAATAGTAAATTAGTAATTAGGTAATCAAAATCGAGGTGCACCAGTACCGAACCCCCTAGCCGAAATCAATGGTATTTAAGCGAATCAACTGCTGTATACTTGTAAGACAGAACCACCTAAGTGGATTTTGCTGAGAGCATCAGGACCCCTCTAATCTTCCACCCTGGTGCTAAAGCACCAGCACAGCTTATGGCGTTTTAATTAGGCGTTGGCCAGCACCAGGGGTATATCAGAGGATTATAAAATTAATTTTATTTCAGGCCCCACCCAAATAAAGGCCAACGCCTAATTAAAAGGCCAACGCCCAAATTAAAAGCCAACGCCCAAATTAAAAGGCCAACGCCCAAATTAAAAGGCCAACGCCCAAAACCGGGGAGGGAGGTGGTGGGTCACGTGAGGTGCAATCTGCACGCCGATTGGTTGAACGCCTGTGCAGGAAGGGGTAGGGGGTGGTGGGGGGTCACGTGAAGTGAATGCTACACGCTGATTGGCTGGATGAGGCCACGCCCACCTCATTAATATGCGCCCATTGTGGGTAGTCATCTACTCGCGTCCCTTTCAAACGAAGTTTGGTTATTCAGCAAATTTTCTTGTTCTTTCCTTCATTATTTCCTTATCCCCATTTCTTCATGTATTGATATTCGTGCGGGGTCCTTGCCTATCCACAGTATCTCCATACATTCTTCAATTTCCATTATAAAATGCACTACAATCAGGGCATTTCAATTTGTATACTCCGGCCATTTGATAGATATTCCCTCCTTCGTTCTTCTTTTTTGGGTTGAGTATGATTCTCCTTCGTTCTGTGTTCTGAAAGCGATTCCGATTCCTTGTTCCTGGAATATTTTAGTGAGTTTTCTGATGTGTGGATTGTGGTATGTGAACGTCGTGTATCCTTTCTCTTTTGTTATCGGTAGGTTGTTGTATTCGTTCCTTTCTTATTATGTCCGTTAGTATTGTGTCCATTATTCTTTTCGGGAATGCGTTGTTTTTCGCTAGCTCATATGTTGTGGCGATTTCTCTTTTTCTGGCTTCTATTGTGATGGGGTATGTGATTGCTCTTTGGAAGGACTGTCTAATTGCAGCGGTTTTGTGCCGCATTGGGTGGTTTGATGTATATGGGATAATGTTCTCCGTGGTAGTTGGTTTTCTATATATTCCGAATTCGATTTTTCTGGTTCGAGGAAGTTGATATTACCGTTTTCATCTTCTTCTTCCAGTGTGTATTGTATCAATTCATGGAATGTGTTGAATTCAACGAAGAGTAAACTATCATACTATATCACGGACTAAAATACAACATGAAGAAAAACATAAATGAAAGGAATTTAATTGACACTGCCATCGAAATAGAATGAGCAATCCTTAAAGTCGCACCGATTGACAAGGGAAAAAAAAAGAACTATGGCCACAAACGAACTAATGAAAATCAATTTAAATAACATCAATAGAAGAGACATAAAAATACTAAAATCAGCGAACACAATAAGGATAAAACTAGAAGAGAATGAAGCAAGAATAATTAACGCCGACAAAGGAAAGGCCACTGTCATCATATATGACCGAGAACACAATGAAAAAGTCAACCAGTTTATAGACGCCAATAGTTTCCAGAAACTCACAAAAGACCCGACCAGCAAATTCATCGAACAGGCCAAAAAGACAATCAAGAACTTAACCACACAGAATATCAAAAACCAAACCAATAGAATGCGCTCCACAGCTACGTGCAATGATTAAAATACACAAAGAAGCACAACCGATCAGACCAATCGTAAACTGTAGAAAAGCACCATTCTACCACATAGTAAAATAAACGTCCGATATATTAAAGAATATATGCCCCCTAGAAAATAGATACGTCGTACAGAACTCCATAGAATTAATTAACTAACTCAAGGATATAACTATCAAGGAACAAATGAATATGATATCCCTAGTTTTAGTGAATCTTTACACAAACACTCCGTTTAAAGAAACATGGGTATCATCAACGACAATATTTAAAGAACCGACATTGATAAGAATGAAAGAGAAGATATAATATTCGAAATGATACAACAACAAAACTAGTTCAGTTTCAACACCGAATACGACATGGTCACCGAAAGAATTACAATGGGATCTCCGATAAGTGAAATACTAACAGAATTCTTTCTCCAGCGTATAGAAGAAACCCACATACAGGAAATGATCCAACACCCAAGATAAAGCACTGATACAATACACAAGACAAATGCACAAAAGAAGAAATCCCAACAGAATTCAACACATTCCATGAATTGATACAATACACACGGTAATATCAACTTCCTCGACCTCAGCATAAAAAAGAATAACAGAACCAGAAAACTCGAATTCGGAATATATAGAAAACCAACTACCACGGAGAACATTATCCCATATACATCAAACCACCTAATGCAGCACAAAACCGCTGCAATTAGACACTCCTTCCAAAGAGCAATCACATACCCCATCACAATAGAAGCCAGAAAGAGAGAAATCGCTACAACATATGAGCTAACGAAAAAAAACGCATTCCCGAAAAGAATAATGGACTCCATACAAACGGACATAATAAGAAAGGAACGAATACAACAACCTACCGATAACAAAAGAGAGAAAGGATACACGACGTTCACATACTACAACCCGCACATCTGAAAAATCGAAATCGCTTTCAGAACACAGAACAATAGTAGAATCATACTCAACCCAAAAAAGAAGAACGAAGGAGGGAATATCTACCAAATGGCCGGAGTATACAAACTGAAATGCCCTGATTGTAGCGCATTTTACAATGGAAATTGAAGAATGTATGGAGATACTGTAGATAGGCAAGGACCTCGCACGAATATCAATACATGAAGAAATGGAGATAAGGAAATACAGAAGGAAAGAAGAAGAAAATTTGCTGAATAACCAAACTTCGTTTGAAAGGGACGCGTTAATGAAGACACCAAAAACAACCGGAAATGAAAACCGCCTTGCAAACTCAATGAAGACACCAACCGGAAATGAGCTTTCTAATAGGTCCGCCTAATAATAACCAATGATCAATTATGTAATCCACCAGCCAGGGAATGGGAACTTCGTTTCTAACCCTGACTGGTGGAAAACTCTCTCCTATAAGCTATATAAAGAACTGTCAACGATAATTTTACTTGTTACAACCAAGCCAAGCCTTGACAATGGTATAAAACGAAACGCCTCGGCAAAATAAAAATTGTATCCGTATCGTTATTTGGACTCCATTTATTCTTCTTGACAAAAACTTAGTGGGGTTCCGCGATTCGGGATGAATCATCAGCAGCCAAAAAGCTGACATCAATCGAGTCGTGCTGGAGACAAATCGTCCATTATAGATTCCACTGTTGGCAGAGGAAACCGGACTGGGATAATCTGCTTATTTAGTCTGCAAAGATATGCAGTTTCCCCGTACCTGATCAGTTCCCCCCGGGTGGGGGAAAGACAGTCCGCGAGGTCGGTTGTTGAACCCGTCCACATAGTGGCTGCTTGTTCTCGCGGATTCGTGCCCGGTATCAGGGAGACTCCCAGTATCGTGCATGAGGTGGGTTGCCCGTTGGGGGACCATCCAACATGCCCGCTAGTTCACCCCTCGTGGCATCCTGAAACTGAGCGTGACTATCATTTAGGAATACGCCTAGAGTAACGCTGGTATAAGGATGGGAGGGGTACCGTGTTTCAGGTTCCCCCGTCGTTATCATTCTAGGACACACCCAGCTTCGCGGATGGACTGTGAAGGTCGCTAGGCATGCTCATGCGGTCGGGCACACACAAGGGGGCCTTCCATAGTGGCTGAAACGCTTCTCAGATCATCCTGTCTGGTAGCGTACTCAGCGTTAGGGAAGCACTGTGAAGACTGCCAGGACTGCTCATGTGGCCTACGTAGTGCCTTTCAACGGCGGCCAGAACACTTCTCGTGTCTCCCATAGTGCCTTTTGGGGCTTGGGAATGCCATCTTTCTTGTTACTCGTCCCTGGATAGCCCTTCCTTGGAGGAGTCTATGCCGTCCTCGACGGGAAGGGGTAGCTGGGAGTCCGCAGGGAGGTCGGGCTCTCCTTCCGTGGGTTCTTCAGGGTAGGACTCCGTTCTAGGCTGCCGATCTCTCAAATCATATTGGCGAAGAGTACTCATCTCGCAGAAATAATGGCACTAAAAGGTTAAGGAAACTACACAAAAAAATACGTTATTCTACGGGGACAGAGATTCCAGGTCTACAGCCTATAATCTGCGCTTGATGGTATGGTACCTATAATGAGAGGCGTGAATCGCGTTAGGATATAAATAACAAATCGTTTAAAATGAAAAGGACACACCCTATAAAAAAAAACAGGTCAAGCATAAAAAAGAAAATAGCAACTGGCAATTTAAATTTTTCTCAGTGAAGAACGTTTACTTATGTTTCCGTAAAAAGAATCTGGGAAAAGCGGCCACAATAATAAGGAGAAGCAATATGGGTAACCAGGAGGTGGGAACCACTACGATTTTGGCAAATGATTCAACGATCCTGAACTTGCGTTGTGTTAAAGATGGTAAAGCCGTATAGTGTGGACGGGAGCGAGCTGGGATACGTAAGAATAACGCTTCTTAGAAAAGAAAACAAAAGAAGACCTTTAACAGAAACAACACAGTTTAATGGGCCGACAATACGAATATTTAACAAATAATAAAAAAAGAAAAGATAGTTACAAAGAAAAAGATAAAGATTAAAAAAGAACAATACGAATAATGAAAAATGTAATAATAACAATAAAAAGTCTGTCGAATCCGAACTGACCGCAAGGCTCGACCCACTAAAAAAAGAAAAGATATATTTAAATACTTAGAACAACTCACCCTAAAGTTGAGGGCAGTACACACGTAGATGGGCATAGAAGGAGGGAGGGAAAGAGACGGGCCCAAGAGTACGCCTTTATTAAAGAAGCGCAGAAAAGCACAAGAAGAGGCGAACAGTGACTGTGTAAAAACAGGCAGAGCACGTCCGTAAAAACAGTAATCGGTACTCACCAAATCCACCCAAAAGAATCTCAGATCGCAACTGGCTGAGTAACCTAAAATATTATAAGTAATACATCAAACAACTCGTAACAACAAGCTATAAGCGATTATAACATTATTAAGTAATGTTTTAGCCAATAGATAAATATGGTTCCGTTCATGAACAATTTCGAAGATGGTCGAAATCAATATAATGCCAAGTGCTCTAACAGTACCATTATAACACCCTCCAAAATTTTCAGTGCTAAGTTATAGCAAGTTATAACTCGTAATGAGAAGATAAGAGCGATTATAACGTTATTAGATACGTTTTCACCAATCAATAAATATGGTTCGAAGATTGTCAAAATTCGTTCATTGGTACCTGTTCTAATGATACCAATATGGCACCATTGGAAATTTCCAATGCCAAGATATGTTACGTAATATATCAAACGACTTGTTACATGAACAAATATGTAAGATTAATTAATAAGTTTGAAGATAGTAGATTTTAATTCAGAGGTATTGTACCTGTAGTAATGATACAACGCCGGTACCATTGGAAATTTTCAATGCTAAGATAGGGCATGCCATATATAAAACAATTGTAATGATGTGTCATGAACAAATGTATAAGAGTAGTTAATAATTTCGAAGATGGTCAAATTTGATTCGGTGGTACCTGTGCTAATGATACTATTATGTTACCATTAGAAATTTTCAAAGCTAAGATTTGGCATATATCAAACAACAAATAACGACAATTATTAAAATCGAAAATTATCGAATTTGATTTACGAACCTATTTTAATGATTTCAAAAAAAAAATTCAAAATTTTTAGAAATACAGGGTGATTCAGTCAATTTCTGACCATTTCAGTACTATGATTTATTGACCCATTGATGTTTGCAAACTTAGCATTTCAGTATGATATTTTAGGCAGTTCGGAGTTTTTAATCCCGTGGAAAACTCTTGATGATACGCTCAATGTGGCCACCACGAACGTTTTGAATTGCTCCCAGCCGAATGCTAAAGTTGTTCGTAACTCTATCCAGGATTTCTGCATCTACAAGGGTGCAGCAGTCGACGATGCTTTGTCGCAGCTGGTCTAGGGTTCTTGGTGCTGTAGTGAACACACTGTCTTTAAGGAACCCCCAGAGATTAAAATCACATGGGTTTAGGTCAGGACTCGTAGGGGGCCAAAGAAAGCCAGCCCCGAATCGATCTGGAAACCTGTTTGAAATGACACGATTTCCGAATTTCTGATTGAGAAAGTCTAGCAGTTCATTAGTGGTGTGAGGCCTAGCCCCATCCTGTTGAAACCATTGATGTCAAAGCGGTATACGCCTCCTTCGTAGCTCGGGGATGAAGAAGGTTTCCAACATGTTAAGGTAAGCTCAAAAAAAGAACGGTGTGACGTTACGGTGCCCTCAAAAAAGAACGGACCAATGATGCCTCTTTTGGAAATCGCGCACCAAGCCTTTCAAGGATGAAGAGGTGACTTATGGATCTCATGAGGGTGCTGGGAACCCCAAAAACGAACGTTGTGTTTATTAACGTCACCTGACAGATGGAAGAAGGCCTCATCTGACACCCACAGGTTGTCCACAATGTCCTGATTGGCTTCCATTTCTGCTCCAAACTCCATCGCAAATTGTTGTCGCTTCTGTCTTCCAGTGTCTGTTAACTCCTGATAAACATGGATCTTATACGGGAAATCCTTTTACAGGTGTAAATCCTTTCTCAAAATTTGCCACTGTGTGGTATACGAAAGCCCTTCTTCAATGGATAGGCGGCGAACAGATTTTTTGGTAGGGGAATCGACCAACCTTGTGCGAACATTTTCGTCAACTTCGGCCGTTCGAACACGAGCTTCGCTCCTGCCTTTTTTCTTGCCTTTAACACATCCAGTGGCACGAATTTGCTCGACAAAATCCATGATTGCTTGCCTGCCTGGTGCGTCTCGACACTTATACTCCTTTCGGAACTTTCTTTGCACGGTTACAGGTGATTTTGTCTCGAAATACCATTCGACAACCTTGCATTTCTGCTCTGTTGATAAAGCGGGCGCCATTTTTCAACAATACGATTTTCATGCAGCGCCGTTGCAACAATACAAACTCCAACTATTTAGAAATTCGATATGGCGCTCATATTCTTTCAATTGTTTATCCCTAATGCACTCATTCGAGTGAAATGGACAGAAATTGACTGAATCACCCTGTACGTTTCAAATTGTTTAGCCTTTCGGTACTTAGGTCATTACTTAATGGTTTATTTTTACAAATATTATTTTAAAAGTAATTGGTAGGTAAAAAAAGTAATTTGTAGTTAACTATTTTTAAAATGTAGTTAAACTAGTAGTTAAAACTACTTTTTCCTCAGTAGTTGTTAATTACTTTTTAACTACTACAAAATAGTTTAACTAGTAGTTTAACTATTTATAGTTTAACTACTGCACATCACTGATTATAATAATACCATTATGGTACCACTGGAAACTTTCAATGTTAAGATATAGCATGTAATATATCAAACAACTTGTAATGACGTGCCATGAATGAATATAACGTAAAATTATTGCTAGACAAAATTGATTCAATGGGACGTCTTGTAACAGCACTAGTATAATACCATTGGAAACTTTCTAGTGCCATTATATGTTTTCCTGTTCACACAGAAGCTGGAAAATTTCGGGGTGGGAGGGAGGCTACGTCGAGTGCGGATACGCTGATTTCCTATAGAAATTATGGCACCCGAATGCTCAGTGGATACAAGCCGGCGGCGATAATATTGTGTTGGCGATGTTTTCTTGGGCCACATTAGAATCCATCATCTCTATGCAACAATCTCTGACGGCTGTCCGGTATATTAACATCATTGCAGACCAGGTTCACCCCTTCCTGCCCACAATGTTTCCGGATGGTTATGTATGGTCTGTACCAACAGGATGTTGTACCATGCCGTAAGGCCCGAATCGTCATAGAGTGGTTCGAGGATCATTCTACTGACTTTGAAGTCATGTGTTATCCTCCTGTCACATTGGTCAGTCTTGAAAGCGGAAGAGGCCCGTGGGAACTCTGCAGCGGGAAAATTCAAAGTAAGTGACACAGTATATGACACACAGTAAATGACATTCGTGAAATAAATGAGGATTTTGAAGTGCTTTATTTCTTATACTGTGGTAAATGATGTGGTTTTGAAGCGCTGTAATCAAAACAGGAGAGTGAGCAATAGGCGCATAAAAGGAGACACCTCACGATATTCTTGTCCAGTTCCATTTCAGATAGATGAGGAGAAGCAATTTAATTACAGAGGAGACAAGAATGATACCCTTAATGTCCAAGAATATAGTCTCCATCATTTTCTTTGTCGATGGTGTCATCTTGAATTTCTTGGGTCGTAGTGAGTCAATGTGTCGCCATTCTATGCTTTATCCAGGAGTATGGTGATGAATCTATGTCTCGTTGGTAGTCACAACACCCCTTAGAAAGCTATCACCTTCCCTGTCATATCGCTGCAGCGGCGTGGAACAGATTTCCACCCAGGTGGTGTGTTGTGATCCTCGGAGAGTTGCTTAGGGACCCATCTGGAACAAATCTTGTTGAATTTCAGCTTATTGTGGATGATGGTCTCTACACTGCCAGTGCTGATGTTGAGTATTGAAGCCAATTCTCGGACATGAATCTGCCTGTTGTCCCTTATTAGCTCATTTGTTCGTGCGATAATGCCAACATTGACAGCAGTTGCTGGCCTTGCCTTATGAGGTTCATTGCCTGTCGATTCTCGCCCTCCTTCAAACGTTTGATGATCGAGACAAACATGACTCAGTGAACTGTCTTTGAAGTCTCTGATGCTTTCACACCTTCGTTGTGGAGAAACTTGATGATTAATAGTTTTTCCACTTTGGTCGACACATCGCTGTCCGCCATTTTGTTCAAACAAACAATCGGTTGTCATGGCAACCGGATGAGTGGTGCTGCATTTGCATGACAGGCGGTAGTTGTCATCCCAAAAATCAAAGTTTAGATTTTTGCAATAATGAAATTTACAAAAAATAAAGTTCAGGTCAAATTTGAACGCCCCTCGTACTTTACACAAAAATATAATTCAGCAGCCGCTTTAAATTAAATTTTATTTTTAAATCTTAATAAAAATAATAGATAAACTTCATCGGTTTTAAATTGATCTTTCTTTCTTATTTATTTCTTTAAATATATCTAAAAAATTATTCGCGATACACCTTTACTTATTGTATTATGCTTACAATATTCGTGCGGGAAATTCTCTCTCATATTTCAAATGTAAGGATTTTTCATTTAATGCAATGTAGCTGTAATAACGTTTACAAATCAGCCTCGGTAGCTCAGTGGTTGCGTAATCTCCTCTGATGCCCGAGTACGCGGGTTCGATCCCGGCCGAGGACGACGAGGATTTTTCAGGGGGAAATCCTGAGCTCACGCACTTTCTTCGGAAGGGAAGTAAAGGCAATGCTCGAATGTAGTCGTTCGCCGGCTGCACGTTAAAGAACCCTTGCGAGGCAAAATTTGCGGCCTCTATAACGCCGTCCTGATAGACAATAATAGTTGAAAGGAACGTTAATACCAACCAAACCAAACCAAACCAAACTACGGTAACAAAAACAAGATGATCAATCGCCTGACCACTAAATAAGAAAATTTTAAATGTGTCCTTCAAAATAAAAGCATTTTTTGCCCGGATTTTTATGTTTGCGTGTATATTAAAGTATATTTTGTATGCTATTATTAAACATTGCTATTAAACGTAAGCCAAGGAAATAACTTTAGTCCCTCGAACTTCGGCCGAAACTAAGTCCTAATAAATCGTTTTAAAAAAAAAAAATCTGCAACCATACATACGTCGATATTCGGCAAATTATCAGATTACCTTTTTTTTACATCCTGGATAGGTCATGGTAATTTTTCTGTTAAGTAAATAAAAGTTCGACGAAAAGAAAGTGACGACATGAAATGTGAATCTGATTCTCAAATAGAAGAAAACCAATCAGAAATAGTTTTCAAATGGGGCGTGAATTTAACGTTTTTAAAATCCAATTTAATAAATACTTTAGCGTTTTTAACCAAGTTTTTCATTTAGCATGTCCAAATCTATAAAAAAAACAATTGTTAGCTTTTTATACAAAAAATCCATGCATAATCCCTATTGTTGGGACAGTTGTCCAGGGGGCAATCGTCCTAGAACCGAAAGGGGCCCGTTTTGTGAAGGGGCAGATGAGAGTCCAGCGCTATGCAACAAACAAGGACCTGAAGAGAGCGGACTTCTACCGTCAAGGGATTTTCAAACTTGCACAACCCGTTTCAACGGTGGGAAAATTCTGTCCAAAGGAATGGAGATTGTGTTGAGAAATAGACAAAAGTTTATAGTTTGAAATGATGTATTCTGTGTATCGCAATTATTAACCTTTTTTTTAATGTTGCTCATTACTTTCTGTATGCCCCTCGTACAAATGAATTTCAGAAGCGCGGATTGCCGCATGCGCACATGCTCTTCGTTGTCTACCAGTGTTGTATCAAATCGTTCAATGATTTATGATTCACGGTCCATGCGGCGACGTGAACCCATCAGCTCAATGTATGGAGAATGGAGAATGCATTAAGAAGTTTCCCAAGCAATTTCAACAAGACACAGTTTGTGATTTGAATGGTTAACGGTTCTATCGACGTCGAGAAGGAACAACATTTCAGTTTCGAGACTTCACAGTCGATAACAGTTTCGTACTTCCATACAACAAATTCCTACTGAAAATGTTCAATTGTCACAACAACGTGGAGTCGGTCCAGTCACTGCAAGCGATTAAATACATCTACAAATACATATATAAGGGCTACGAGAAAGCTGCTGTTGAATTCAAGGACGCAGATGAGATCCGACATTCCCTGGATGCTCGATATGTCAGCGCTACAGAAGCCATATGGAGATTCCTTGAAAATCCCATGAACGACCAAAAATCTCATGCAGTTTACCGCTCAGCTATTCATCTTCCAGATGAACAATTGGTTTATTTCCATGAAGACGGACATGAAAATGAAGCTGCTCAGCGTGCAAGCTAGCGAAACACACACCAAACGACATGGTTTAAACTTGACAGACAACGAACATGCTCGACAGTATCTCTAACACTATGTCTATGACAAAGGAGTGCAACGTGGGAAAAGCCACAAAGAGGTGGAGAAAAATAATCTCCAGAATATACTCCATATCTCCACGTAATTCCAAGAGATTTCCTCTCGGACTCTGTTGCACCATGTTAGAAAAGCTCAACGATTTGATGACTTTGAGACAGCTAACGATATTCTCCATGCTTCATTTAAAGAAGCTGCTGTAGCAAGGTGTTTGGTTGAAGACGATGCTGAATGGTTGCTTGCTTAGAAGAAGCATCTGTCTTCAAAATGCCACATCAATTTCGCGAAATGTTTGCTATGATTTGTCTCTTCAATGAAACAAAACACTCCAACTCTGCACTCACTTCCTGGAAATTACTCTGGAAGATGACATCCAAGATTTTCCCAACAACGTTGCAAAAACAAAGCTCTCCAATATATTGATTCTTCTTCTGTTCTTCCGGTTGCATCAGAAGTAATGTAAAGACTTTGGCCTACCTGGACCGACAACCCCAACAAATTCTGACTACACCTTCGATGTAAAATAAGAGGTTGCAGATCCACAAAGGCTGATAGCAATACTAAATCAACAGCAGCTGAGAATATTCAACGAAGTTTTGGCAGTTATATTCAATGACTTGGCTCCAAGTGGCTTTTTCTTCATCGATGGCCCTGTGGTTCTGGAAAAACATTTGTACAACACACTTAAGAGTTTTCTCCGTGGACAAGATAAAACTATTCTTGCTTTTGCAACTACAGGCATAGCAGCAGATCTTCTCAAAGGTGGTCGAACCGCACACAGTGGCTTCAAGATTCCAATCTTGGCAATTGAAACATCAACTTCTGCCATGAACACCAAGTCGTTCCATGCCTCCAAGCTCAGGAATCCTTCTCTCTTGATCATCGATGAAGCTTCAATGCTCTCCACTCATTCTCTACGTATCATTTATTTGCTTCTTCGTGAAATCAAGAACGATAACAGGCCATTTGAAGGGAAAACTTTGGTTCTTGAAGGCGATTTCCGGCAAACAAGAAATGTTGTTCCACATGGCATTATTACCAACATTTTGGAACTTATCACCAAGGACTCTCCGCTATGGCACCATGTGAAAACATTTAGCCTTATCATCAAAATGAGAACAGCTGGCCAGGATCTTTTCAATGAACAGGTCCTGCAGTTGAGAGATAGCGCGATCCCCGAGGTTGAACCTGAAATCAACCAGAGAGAATTGGAGCCAGAAACTGTGGACAAAGACTAACAAGGAACAGAACTGAACTCAAGTCATCTGTCAACTAATCATCTGAACAGAACTCTCTGTCCTGATCAAGTCTTGGATACGCTGACGAAGACAGCTTGGCTGCCGAAATGCGCATTCGTATGAATAAACTTTTGTTGTGGATTAGTAGTTTCCTTGAGTCCTTGTTTGAAATCATCCACATCAATAATGATTTCGTCCACTTTACCAACGACTCCAATATTATTACAGACATATATGGAACACAACTTCAATTAACAAGCGAGTTCCATGTTGCCGATGTTGCAACAGAGTAATTCTAACTACAAAAAATGATATTGCGAGCAAACCTAACACAGAGATCATGAAACTTTTATATGGTGACAAGAAATGTTACAATACTATCGATGCCATTGATTTCCCAACAGTGTCCATCTGGTGTGCCACCTCATGTTGCTCCGAAACTTGAACCACAAAAAAGGACTCTTCAATGGCAACAGATTATTCATCAAGGGACTCCACAAACATGTTAGTGATGTCGAAATCATTTCAGGAAGGAACCAGGGAGAACGAGTGTTCATCCCCAGAATTAACCTTGAGCTTACCGAGTCATCTCTTCCGTTCAGAGCACGAAACTGTAAATCCACCCATTTGGGTGACCTTCGGTGAAAACCATGAACGTTTTCCAAAAGTGTGCACGAAAATGAAAAACCACCCATTTGAGTGACTTTCGGTGAAAATCATGAAAATTTGTCAATGAGTCGCCAATTCCAATCATTCCGGCCTTTGCAATGACCATCAACAAATTACAAGGACAATCTTTCCGTCGCGTGGGAATGTTCTTATCAGAACCGGTGGTTGCTCATATGTAACGTTAACTCGTTGTCGACATCATGAAAATATCTTTCTATACTCTGGAAACAACCAATTCCACGAACAAATTTATAAGTACTATAGCAGAATCTTCACGAGAAAGAATGTCATTCGAGAGCTTTGGAACAAATAAAAATGAGGCTCTTCCATATCACCATTTGTTAAGCAGAAGCAGTTGTTCCTCAAAGAGTTATTATGTGCAGATGAACAGTTTATTGTTGCAGAAGATTAAGTGTTGCAAGTTATTAGTGGAATGCTGTTGTTACAAACTACCGTGTGCAAGACATTCTCCTAAAGTGATTACATGCACAGGCACAGTATACTTTATTGTTGCAGAGATTAACTGTTGAAAGCGCTTACTCTAATGCTATTGTTACAAGCTACTTTATCGCATAGCAAATGAGATACGACCTTCTGTCTTATTGAATGCATAATAAATTTTCTCATTTACACAACTGAAGAGCAAAAACTTGCGTCAGCTGACGAAGGCTTAACGTTTTTGAAACTGGAATCCACCAGTGGTTGCAAAAACACCAATATCAAGGAAGCTAAGTTCCATTGTCGAACATGAAGCAAAATTATAAATGCTTGCAAAGCTTTTCGAGAGCTCCTTCTCTCATCTTCAGGCAAAATCAAATAAATTCATGTAGATATGCGGAACTGGGTAACACGAAAACGAAAAACGATGAGAAAATTTATGATAATTAGTGGAAATGAGAAAATTTATTATACATTCAGTCGTAATAACACAACGTATTGAACATTAATATCCTGTCTCTTTGTTTAATTACGGAACCGATGTGTTTCACACGTCGGTATAAAATGCTGGGCTTTTCTGCCTTTGAAAATTCGTACACTTGCTCCTTATTCTCGTTTCCGGAGTATATTACGTAACTTTTGTGTTCAGCATATTCCATATTTTCCATTAGGATTTCTCTCTTTGTTAGTATTTAGGTATATTCAATCTGATTCTTCCCTTCACAGATGTTAAGTTTATTGTTTCGATGCGCTCTTGTAATCTGTTGTTACTTTAATGTTTAGCTTTTCTAGTCAGTATTTGTCACTTACTTCTAAGTTAATTATATCATTATACAGGGTGTAAATGGACGACGTTTCACAAATTTAAGGATATGTAGAGGATGAAACTCTGAGCAAAAAAGTCTAGTCGCGTTTTTCGATTTGTGGCTCCGTTAAAAAGTTATAGTGCTTTAAAGTTCGGTATCGGTAAGGAAAATCGGTATCGGTATCGGCCAGGATGATTCTAAAAGGTCCTGCCAATATGAAAAGGCAGGTAGAGGGTGAAATTCTGAGCAAAAAAAAGTCTTTTCGCGTTTTTCGATCTGAGGCTCCGTAAAAAGTTATAGCGCTAAGTTAAAAATTGCTCAGCGTCTGTACCAAGATAGATTTCCGTTAAGTGACGTCACGAAACTTTAAAGCGCTATAACTTAAGAGTTAAGCCAAATTAATCGACCTTTTATTTATATCTGGTCGTTTCATCTTGTTTGATTCTACTAATGTTTTGATTAATTATTTATAGTTTACTAACCCTTTGTTTATTTTATTTTATTACTGTATTGTGCCCGCCTGGCCTAACTTGTCGGTTTTCACCATACTAGACTCGTTGGGCACTATTGTAATTTTTTGTAACCTTTTCCTCTAACCCGCAAAAATAAATAAATACTGTGCAGGATGC
The DNA here is from genome assembly GCA_023313115.1 of Rhysida immarginata. Lineage (NCBI taxonomy): Eukaryota > Metazoa > Arthropoda > Chilopoda > Scolopendromorpha > Scolopendridae > Rhysida > Rhysida immarginata. Next base: position 1,191,484 of record JAHWFO010084014.1, read on the forward strand.
ATCTTCTTAAACGAGTTATTATATGCAGATGATTAGTATACTCTTGCAAATTATTAAGTTTTGAAAACGTTGATGCTCCACTTACATTTCTTTACCCGTCATGTGACGGGTGCATTTCGAGTATTATAGAATTTATACTCAACAATAGTTTGAGCAAAAGAATCAGCGCTCATTGTGAATATATGCCTTACTTTTATTCCGTTTAATATCTTACATTTAAACAAAACCTGGGCCAGTTACCGACCTTCTAATAACATGCTTCCAGTTGGCAAACGGCGCATCGACTTTGCTTCATCATCTTTCGCAATACTGATTATAGTTTTGATCGTTCGGTCTACCTGAAACAGTGAACACAGGCCCAAAGATCTCCCGTCGGCCATTTGTAATACAATAAATCTGGGGTCATTACGTTCTAAAACTTTTTTCCTCTTTCATATTTATTTCATTATTGTTTTCCAAAACGTTTTAAGAAAATTTTAGTCCTCTCGCTCCCCATCCAACACCGAGCCCAACAAAGGGATGCACATAGGCACCATAGCCTAACACCACCTCTACTCAAAGCCTGAGCGCGAAAACGCTCACCTACAGTGAGTCATACATTGTTTCATCACCTACAGTAGGGTATTCTTAATCATATTTCTATCAACAATAAGCCCGAAATTGTCCCTACCGTAGGTGATGTAACAATGTATGATTTTTCCGTGAGCAAGCTTTCTCTCTAGGCCATAAGTCTGAACGGGCTAGTTTCAGGTTCCCTTCTATCAGAGAAGCAGCGGCCAAAGTGGTGTGTAAGCATAGCCCTTAACTTCACTGAGGCACTCAAGTCCCTCCACCACGTCAAGATAGTGCCCTCGGAGAGGACGAATTAAAAGGGAAGAATTACAATTCCTCTTTCCTGGTATTAAGATCAAAACATGGCCGAACAGAATACTGACGAGGTGGTCATAATAAATTGGCCACTAAAAAAATGCTTGTGCTTATGCAGGTCATTATGGCTCCTTTTTAATATGAGGGGGGGGGGGGGGCCAAAACATTGCGTACCTTCTTTCAGGGAGGGGGTTTGAGTAAAGTTACTAAGTGTTACAAAGGGGAGGGAGGGGATTAAAATGGAAGAGGAAGAAGACCCAAATTGAGTGAAAGACCATTCAAAAGCTACTGCGAAATAGCAGGAAAACCCCGGGAGCGACCATTAGGCCCTCCGCACACGAAGCAGCTAAAAGGAAATCAGTTGCAAAACTTAAATCGCCAATCAGTCACTAAATAGTTGCCGCCCGTTGATTTCAATTAGCAGCCGCACACGGCGCTTTATTTCTAGAGTTGCTTTGTAAACGGCCACGTGAAACTGCCAAAATGGTAGAACAATCCTTCCATTTATCTAGAATCCTTGAATTTAGAATAGACAACTCTTGCAGCAACAAATGCTGCATTTTATGTTTATTTCAATGTAGGGGCGAAACCGATACCTCCTCTACTTCTGCCAGTTTTTCCTTTTTCTATTTTAATAATAAATGATAATATCTTCATCACTTGAATCACTAGACATCTTTAACACGATAATAACAATAGCTTTAATCACAATAATAAAATTATAATTTAAACACAATGTGATAATCGATAAGTAAGTTTGCATGTGTTCCGAGGGAAAACGCGAGCACGATAGTCACCGAGTTGAGTCAAATTTCAGTTGCGTCGTGTGCGATTCATAGTTGGTAACTGGTTGACGATTTGAGTTGGTAACTGGTTGGCGATTAGTTTGGTTTCTTTTTAGTCGCTTCGTGTGCGGAGGGCCTTAATGATCATCAGTAATTATTAGTTGAAAACAGGAAGTTCTATGTCTAAGAGTACAATTCGTCGTGTTCTGCACAAGCTTGGGCGTAACTTGCCTGACTCCTCTATAAAAGCCAGCTCACAAGCAGGAGCGACTGGAGTTTGCAAAGAAACACCTTAATCAGCTCAGACGATTAGAAGGAGATATTGTGGTCTTACAAAACGAAAATTGAGTTATTTGGCCATAATTCTACGAGGTATAAAAGTAAGAATTCCATTTAGAAGACCATTTAGAGAAAAATGTGAAGCATGATGGTGCCTCCATTCCTTTTTGAGGCTGTTTCACTGCTACTGGTCCTGGAGACTAGTACGAACTGACGGGATCATGATTTCACAAAAATAGAAGAATACAATACAGAATATTTGGTTCAATCGAGTATGCATCCGTGAACACCTACAGCCCAAGTATGCACAAGTCATTATCCGCAACAAATCCACAGCCGCCCAAGCTGCACGGACTGCCGCCATTAGGACCTGGGTAAGCCGCTCTACTTCCATTCTATATGTTAAGAAACACCGCCTCAACCAAGAAGTCTTCCGGAATTCTGATGCCTCTTATCGACGACGATGACATCAGATTACAATCCTTCAAAGAGAACAAGTTCCAGACTCTATGCAAGAAACTTGATAATCTCCGCCACCCGGCCCCTTCCGTACGCCCTGCTCCGACAGACTGCGACTTCACTTTCCTCACGAATGTGGTAAATCTCACCGCCATCCAGCTGTCCGATGACGAACAACACCTCCTCGACAAAGGCCTGAAGCATGTTTTGTACAAAAAACCTGCCCGCCATGACCTACACACTGTCATATCAGACATGGAACGTGCCCTGTCTCATTTACCCAAGACTGATCGCCCACCAGCTCGTGCTATCGCCGGACACTTCATCCGTAAGGCTACAATGAGGCCTCTTCATCCAGCCCACCCCAGGAACAACTTAGGGACATTGCTGCCTCATCTACCCTGAAGACCAAGTTATCTGAATCTGATGCCATCATCGTCAAAGCAGATAAAGGTAACGCTTCAGTCATCTTGTACCGATCTGTTTATAACAGTAAAGTCAACGACTTTATCTCCACCAATAAGTTTACTATCCTTCCCTCCGACCCCACCACCAAGTTCCATAAATCCATTATTTCTGCCATCAATTCGTCCCCTCGCTTCAGATACCTCCGACCTCTCGTCCCCCCCAATCTTCGCCCCCCTAACCTAAACGCCCTCGTCAAGATCCACAAGCCTAACATGCCTATACGCCCTATTGTTAATTACTCCCCTGCCCCTGCCCATCTCGTTGCCAAGAACCTCTCCACATTTCTCTTTAACCTTAAACTCCTTCCTAACACCTACAATGTCCGGAACTCCCTAACCCTTGCTGAATCCCTTTCCTCATTTCCTACTAACGAACACCTGTCCCTTATGTCCCTTGACATCACTAACTTATACACTAATATCCCAGTCTCCATCTCTTTAAAAGTCCTCAAACGCCTCCTACGTAATTCTTCTATCCCTAAACCTGATGCCATCGACCTTTTATCCATCCTGTCTATCATTTCCTCACAAAACTACTTTTCCTTTAATAATACGTTCTATTTTCAACCTACTGGATTGGGAATGGGCTTTCCACTTAGCAGCTTCTTATCTGAAGTCTTCCTACAAGACCTCGAACTAACCTTTGTCACCCCCGTCCTTGCTAACTCCACTATCATTTCTTATTTCCGATATGTGGATGACATCCTTATTATTTACGATTCTCGTTCCTCCTCCCCCACTGACATCGCTGACACTTTCAATTCCTTCTCTCCCCATATCCAATTTACCTACGAAACAGAAGTTAACAATTCCATCCCGTACCTTGACATCCTCATTACTAACAACCTCCAAATTAACCGTTTCTCGTTCTCTGTATTCCGTAAGCCTACCACATCGTCTAATCTAATCCACTGTTCTTCCTCACCCCCCCCCCTGTCCACAAACACGCTTCCCTACGCTTCTTTATTGACCGTGCCCTGAAGTTACCCCTCAGCCCCCCTTCCCGCACCTCCGAACTCCGTATCATCCACACCCTCGCCCGTATGAACGGCTTCTCGTCCTCTACTTTCTCCCGTACCCTCCAAAGACGTAGACGTGCCTTCCTTAACCCGAGTCCCCCCTCCTCCTGATATAAGCCAACGTAAGAAGTGGGTTTCTCTATTATACCTCGGCCCCCATTTCTCCCGCCTCTCCAATTTCCTCTCTTCCCTTGGCCTCCAAGTTTCTTTTCGTTCCCCTACCCCTTTTCTTCGTACCTTGCGCCCATCTACCCTACCTGCATCTGACGATTTCGCCCGATCCGGAGTTTATCGCCTGAACTGCGCCTTCTGCGATAAATTTTACATAGGCTTATCGACCCGTAATTTCAAAATACGTTTCAAGGAACACGTCAACTCCTACGAAAAACAAGATCGTAATTCCCACTATGCCAACCATCTTACCGATTCCGGACATACTTTGAAAACCCAAGATGAAGTGATGTCCATCTTACACAAATCCAACGACCCGTTCAAGACTGCGACCCTTGAGTCAATAGAGATATTTAAAGCCAAGAGATCTACTCCTGGCCTCCTCCTCAATTGCCAAACGGATTTTGATGTCTATGCCATATTTAACTCTGTCTCCGACCTTGTATAATTTATTTATTTTCAGATATTTTTATATAATTTTACTTTCATTCTCTTTTGTAAATCTTCTTGTATTCTGACAAAAAGATATGCTCTCTTTTCGGTCCGCGATTTGTTTGCTTTCCTCTTTTATCATTTTGTTTTGTTTCCTATAATAATTTTTAATATTGGTTTCATTAATATTTTCTGTTCTTGGTTTCATATAGTAATTTCTGTTATTGGTTTTCCTATTTTCTTGATTGGTTCACTTTCTATTTCCATCCTCCAATCTCTTTGCATAATATGTACCTTGCTTCTGTATATAAGGCCTGCGAGCCTCTTGTTGTGTTATGATGGCCTTGTCTACAAAATGATCAGAGACGGGTTCCCTGCCGATTTGATCTTGATGGTGAAATCCTTTCTTGACGGCAGATCCTATCAAGCTAAGGTTGGAGAAAATCTTTCCACACCCCGTGTTGTAAAGGCCGGTGTCCCTCAGGGTTCTGTCCTCGGGCCTATGCTATTTAATTACTTTGTACATGATTTCCCAAAACCCGATAATTGTATTCTGTATTTTTATGCGGATGACACTGCCATTATGACATGGGCACACCAGCCGGCTCACGTTATCACTCGGCTGCAGTGCGCCTTGAAGCAGTTCGAAGACTAGTTTAACTGCTGGAAGTTGAACCTTAACGTCGGAAAGTGCAAGGCTTTGTACCTCAATAGGAAGCTCAAGAATCCCCCAGATTCTCTTGTTCTGTTTAATAAGAAACTGGACTGGGTGGACAACTACAAGTACCTGGGAGTTATCATTGACTCAAGACTCTCATGGAACCAGCATATGGCCTATGCTCTGAACAAAGCGAAGAGGGCTAAGTACAGTATCACAGCTCTTATGGGTCGCAACAGCGCTCTCAGCATTGACAACAAGCTACTTCTGTACAAATCGATTATCCGGACCATACTCCTCTATGGCATGCCTGCGTGGGCGACTATCTGTAAAAGCAGATGGAGTGAACTACAGTCATTCCAGAATGTTACCCTGAGGACCATTGCCCAGCTGGACAGAAGGACGGTGAAAAACCAATCCATACACCTCGATTTAAACATGGCCCATATCGGTAAGTTTATACAGGATCTCCTTTTGATTATGATACAGAAGATGAAGACTCACGACAATAAGCTTGTGAAAGGGATACTGGAGAACTCAATGAATATGAACTGGCATACGAAGTATCGTAAACCGAGGCACGTTCTTGACATCAATTTTGAAGATATTTGCAACGTCTCTCTCCCAGACTACTGGAAGATGTGATAATCTTATTTCTCCTTGTAATTTTTATTTCGTTTGTTTTTTTTTGTTTCTGACAATCGTCAATCTTACTTTCTTTTTTGTATAATATGGAAGACCTCTTGGGTTGGTTAGACTTCTTGACTACCTCAGTGTATTTCCTTTGGAGTTTATTCTGGTTAGATGAGCTTTGTGAAAGCGCTGCTTTCGTCCCATCCTAACGAATGTACACTTCACTGTTCGATTGTCGATTGTCGATTGTTGTGTTATAAATGTCCTCGTTGTAATAAATGTGCTGAGGGGCACCAATCAAGAGATTTCCCCAAGATCAAAGGACAAGACCCCCCAAAGTGCATAAGATGTGGTGGACAGCACACATCAAGCTACACGAAATGTCCAAAGTACCCCCAGGTTCAAAGGATGTCTAATTCTAAAGTGACAGCAGGCAAATCGTATGCTGCCGCTGTGTCTACGCCGGAAGATAAAGGCCTCAACATCAACGACCTACCAGGTATGTATAAACAATTAGGACGTATCTTTAATCTGTTTCCTAATCTAGGCAAAAGTTACCCACAGTTGAGTGGGCTCCTTACGACCAACTAATTTTAGTATGGCTGCACAACGTTATACTGTAATCAACAAAGGTGAACTTCGGTGCGTGATATGGAACGCTAGGGGCATTCCCCGAAAGCGTATCGAGTTTCACAACTTTCTGATAAATCAAGAAATCGACGTGGCTTTCCTCTCTGAAACTCACCTCAAACCAAGCCAAGACTTCAAGCTACCTGGCTATTGTGTGTGCCGTAAGGATCGAATGGCTTTAAATGCTGCAAGATGTGCGTCTGGGGGCGCTGCGATCATCATTAAGAGGGGAATTCAACACCAAGAATTAGTATCCAAGTCTTATGCAGGTATGGAATCAGCCTCCATCATTATCTATGACGTCTCCTGTGGTGAAGTGAAGTTCGTAGCGCTTACAATTCACCTAAACATTATCTTGACATTTGCGAGCTTGATGATCTCTTCAGTGGTGACACTCCAGTCGTCCTGGCTGGTGACCTAAATGCCAAGCATCCAAGCTGGAACTCCAGAACGCAGAATTACAACGGCATGATTCTCTATAGGTACATACAAGGTAGAGATGATATCATCGCTGCTGGACCTGTGGAGGACACCTACTACTGCGACCACTCCCCTAGTAGTGACGTTTTGGACATCTCGCTCTTGAAGGGTTTCTTCAAACCGTACAATATCTTCACGATTGATGACCTTTCTTCTGACCACAAGCCTGTGGCGTTGTACTTTGACAATGTTGACATAAATTTCCGAGAGGAACTCGTACATCATCAAGACTGGAGGCTCTACAAAGATATTCTTAAGGACTATGGCTACCATCCCGACGTTGCTTACTGTACAGAGGACATCGATCAACTTGTTGATGACATCACCAGATGTATTAACAGTGCCATAGAAGTCAGTAAGTATCCATCAGAGAAAAAACCTTCTCATCGAATCCAACTCTCTCCTGGAATCCAACGCCTAATTGCTGAAAGAGTTAGGACCCGTAGACTTTGGCAACGCTATCGTGAACCTTGGCTCAAAACCAAGTACAACAGGTTAGTGCGAAGAGTTCAAGAGGAGATAAAAGAGCTTCGCGACGCTAGATGGAATGAAAAACTCAAAAGCTTGTCGGCTCGCGACAATTCCATTTGGAGTATGGTTAGAGCTTTACAGAAGAAGAAGAATGTTATGCTTCCTCCACTCCGTACACCACAAGGTAACTATGTGTAAACTGATCAGGACAAGGCCCAAGTCATTGCAGATTCACTGGAACTGCAGTTTGTTACTCCTACCAACGATAAGCCCGAGCGCCAAATCATGTCTCGGCGTGTGGAAGAAGGTATTTACAACTTTGATGAAGTCCCAAAGCATTTTACGAAGTACAACATCGAGGCTGGTGAGATCGCCAACATCATAAATAAACTGAAAAAGAAGAAGGCTCCAGGAAAAGACAAGGTGAGTAATAACGCCCTTATGAATTTCCCAAAGAACTTTATTGAATTTCTCACCAATATCATTAGCGACTGCTGGAAATTTTCTTACTTCCCTGTGGCTTGGAAGAAATCTATTGTGTTGAGTATCCCAAAGCAGGGACAAAATCCTGCAATTCCCGCGAGCTACCGACCTATTAGCTTGCTACCCTCGATGTCCAAGGTGTTGGAGAGAACGATCCTTGTCAGATTCCAAGATCACTGTCTAGCAAATGACCTTTTACGGGAAGAGCAGTTTGGCTTTCGTGCTGCCCACTCTTGTCCGATGCAGATATGGAGGCTCGTTGAAGACCTGAGCACCCCCCTGAACCTATCCAGGTACTGTGGGGTGGTATTTCTCGATGTCAGTAAGGCTTTTGACCAAGTGTGGCATGAGGGCCTTGTCTACAAAATGATCAGAGACGGGTTCCCTGCCGATTTGATTTTGATGGTGAAATCCTTTCTTGACGGCAGATCCTCTCAAGCCAAAGTTTGAGAAAATCTTTCCACACCCCGTGTTGTAAAGGCCGGTGTCCCTCAGGGTTCTGTCCTCGGGCCTATGCTATTTAATTACTTTGTACATGATTTCCCAAAACCCGATAATTGTAATCTGTATTTTTATGCGGATGACACTGCCATTATGACATGGGCACACCAGCCGGCTCACGTTATCACTCGGCTGCAGTGCGCCTTGAAGCAGTTCGAAGACTAGTTTAACTGCTGGAAGTTGAACCTTAACGTCGGAAAGTGCAAGGCTTTGTACCTCAATAGGAAGCTCAAGCATCCTCCAGATTCTCTTGTTCTGTTCAATAAGAAACTGGACTGGGTGGACAACTACAAGTACCTGGGAGTTATCATTGACTCAAGACTCTCATGGAACCAGCATATGTCCTATGCTCTGAACAAAGCGAAGAGGGCTAAGTACAGTATCACAGCTCTTATGGGTCGCAACAGCGCTCTCAGCATTGACAACAAGCTACTTCTGTACAAATCGATTATCCGGACCATATTCCTGTATGGCATGCCAGCGTGGGCGACTATCTGTAAAAGCAGATTGAGTGAACTACAGTCATTCCAGAATGTTACCCTGAGGACCATTGCCCAGTTGGACAGAAGGACGGTGAAAAACCAATCCATCCACTTGGATTTAAACATGGCCCATATCGGTAAGTTTATACAGGATCTCCTTTTGATTATGATACAGAAGATGAAGACTCACGACAATAAGCTTGTGAAAGGGATACTGGAGAACTCAATGAATATGAACTGGCATACGAAGTATCGTAAACCGAGGCATGTTCTTGACATCAATTTTGAAGATATTAGCAACGTCTCTTTTCCAGACTACTGGAAGATGTGATAATCTTATTTTTCCTTGTATTTTTTATTTTTTATTTCGTTTGTTTTTTTTTGTTTTTTGTTTCTGACAATCGTCAATCTTATTTTCTTTTTTGTATAATATGGAAGACCGCTTGGGTTGGTTAGGCTTCTTGACTGCCTCAGTGTATTTCATTTGGAGTTTATTCTGGTTAGATGAGCTTTGTGAAAGCGCTGCTTTCGTCCCATCCTAACGAATTTACACTTCACTGTTCGATTGTCGATTGTCGATTGTTGTGTTATCCTTGATAAAGCCGGGAATAAAAGGCGAAACTAGTTGGAATCTCTGTCGTCCCTATGTTATACTGTAAAGTTACTACCAATTTCGAAAATAGAAGAACATTTTGAAGATACCCTTGAGACCCTCTGCATAAAAACTACGTACTGAGAGTGGCTGGATCTTTCAACATGTTGACGTTTCAACATGTTAAACTGGACCTCAGATTTAAATTTTCTATCTATATATATCACTAGCAGAGGATCCGACGTTGCCCGGGATAATTACTTGTAGGTAAACAGAACAACCTCAAAACGTTAAATTAAACCTCCAAATTGGTTAAATAATAACTCAATCACTACACTATAGAGCGAAGGGACTTTCCGTTCTAAGAAAAATCCGAAAAACAGGAATTTACCTCTTTACTGAAAAAATCCATTCTAGGTGATATACCGGGATGGATTTGCCGAAAAAAGTTTTTTAAAGGCTCACAATGGCTGGAATTCTCCAAGGATGCCTTCTAGTCTAAATAATTTTTTACTCACGTAATTTTACTTTACATATGCACTTGATGTCGTTGCTTTTTCGTTTCTTCTTTCGATGTCTTGAAAAAAATTGGCCATTCATCACTTTGTGTAGTCTAGCAGGCGCTGATTCTTCTATTTACTTGCTTACCATTTGCTCAATACAGCACAATGCTAAAGGTGTGCTTCCAATATCGTCTTTCACTCTTTCTAAAGAGCCAGCTAACTCATTATCTTTAAAGATTTTCAAGAAATTGTTAAGTACTAAGAATTCTTATTTCTAAGAAAAACCTGAATAACAGGAATTCTATGCATTGAATTCTATATTGCACAAACTTTGCCTGGCATTGTTGGTCATGAGACATATATTGTTGATCCTTGCATAGTGTTGGTGCATTGCGTGTTGACACCATTGTTGATACCTATTGTTGCAGAAACTTTTATTTGCATTGTTGGTCATGAGATATTTCTTATTAATATGCCCTGCCATAACCATGAATATCGATTTTTTATCAATAATTATTATTTTTTCGAAATCTGAGGTAGACAGTGACCTTCCTCATGCTTTGAAGGTCATGTATGCCAAATTTTATCAGGATCGGAATAAAACTGTAGATTTGTATAAAAAACAAACAAACAAACCCACAAACAAACAAACATCCTTCTTTATATAAATAAAAGAAGGATGTTTGTTTGTTTGTTTTTTATAAATAATAGTTATTAATTATAAATACAAATTAAATAAAAAAAAAAGGATATAATAAACAAAAATAATTAATCAAAATCAAAATAAAAAGCTGACGTTTCGGATAGAGACTATCCTTTATCAAAGCAAAAAAGGATAATTCTCTAAAAGCAAATAGAATATTAGAGAATTATCCTGAAGTTATGAAAGTTGTACTCGACAATCGAACAGTGTAGTGTATCGGTATTCGTGTGGAACTTGAAGCATAGCTTCCATAATCTCACCCTTCATAATCATATTCCAAGGGAAATACACTGAACTAGAAAAGAAGCCTGATGTACCCACAATGGTCATCCAAAGTATGAAAGAAAATTGCCTCCTCTTGGTGGAGGAAAATTTGATTGACGACTGTTTAGACTAGAAGCAGACCACTAGTATTAGATAAAACACGACCTATGAAGTCCAGTAATCTGGAAATATGACATTATCAATGTCTTCAAAATTAATATCAAGTATATGCCTTGGATCACGATATCTCTTTCTATGCATAGGATGCTTTAAAATGCCCGAGACTAGCTCGTTGCTATGATTTTCTATATTGGGCAGCATGGATTCCATGAGCCCTTGAACGTATTTGCCAATATGAGTCATGTTGAAGTCATTATATATGGAGGAATTGCGAACAATTCTCCGATCTTTTTGCGCAATAGTCCTAAGGGTAACGTTTTGGAACGTTTGCAGTTCTTTCCACCTAGTTTTACACATTGTGGCCCAGACGGGCATACCATACGTCAAAATAGTCCGAACAATGACCTTATAGAGTAGGAGTTTATTATCAATGTTTAGAGCACTATTCCGGCCCAGCAGAGCAATCAAGCTAAACTTGGCTCTCCTGGCCTCATTCAACGCATAAGTTGCGTGGGGAGTCCAGGTAAGTTTAGAGTCAATAACAACAGCAACATATATTTATAAGTTTCAACCCAATCCAGTTTTTTGCCATATAGCGTTAGAGAATCTAATGATCTCTTTCTCTTCTTGGAGACAAACATCGTCTTGCATTTGTCTACATTCAATTTTAGCCTCCGCTTGCTAAACCAGCTTTCACACTCCTTTAGAGCCTTCTGTAGCCGCGAGACTACTACGGCTGGTTGACGAGCACAGGTCAGCATAGCAGCGTCATCTGCGTAAAAAAAGAGCTTACATTTGGAAGGACTTGGAAAGTCTCGCATAAAGTAATTGAATAATACTGGCCCCAGGACTGAACCCTGTGGGACACCAGCTTTTACTTCATACATAGGAGATAGACTATCTCCAACTCTGGCCTGAAAGAACCGGTTGGAGAGAAACGAGTGTATCAGAGTAATTATGTCTTGAGGAAATCCATCCATAATCATTTTAAAAATAAGACCATCGTGCCAGACTTGGTCGACGGCTTTGTGTACATCGAGGAAAACGAACCCACAATACATAGAGAGATTAAGGGGCTCATTGATGTCCGCTGCGAGCCTCCATGTTTGGAGTTGGCAGGAATGGTTTGAACGAAAGCCAAATTGTTCATTGCGGATGAGATCGTTGGCATCACAGTACTCAATGAATCTCTTGAGAATTGTTTTTTCCAGGATTTTGGAGATTGATGGTAACAAGCTGATGGGCCTGTAACTAACAGGATTTGCAGGATTTTGTCCTGGCTTAGGAATGCTTAAGACAACTGATTGCTTCCAAGCATCCGGGAAATAAGTGTTCTTCCAGCAGTCGTTAATCACTTTTGCAATATCTTGAATTGTATTTTGAGGTAAATTTTTCAAAGCACTGTTCTTAATAGAGTCTTTACCTGGAGCTTTTTTTGTTTTTATATTTTTAATGATACTTTGGACTTCATTTACATCAATGCTATGTTTTGGGAATTCATTGCCGTGAATATTATAGAAGCCAGTTATGCAGGATTTTACTTTCTCAGACATATCAAGTCCTATTTGCCGACCATCAGTAGGCGTGACAAACTGTTCTGAAAGTGAACTTGCAATAAGCTGCGCTTTATCATCATCATTCGTGATGAATTTGCCATTTTGGGCTAACAGGGGTGGGATATTAATGGCTTTCTTGTTTTGCAAGGCTCGAACCATTCACCAAATAGAGTTATCGTGGGTCGACAGAATCTTAACTTTATCGCTCCACCTGTCATTACGAAGTGCTTTTACCTCCTCGTGAACTCTTCTAGTGAGCCTATTATACTTGGTCTTAGGCCATGAATCACGAGTTCGGTACCACTGCCTTCTAACCTTATTCCTTTGTTCAATTAATTGTTTGATTTCTGGGGTGAGATCAAGGTGATCTGCTCGCTTCGACTATAACGGTGAAGCACTAGAGTCAATAGCTGCATTTATACGTTTAGTAAGCCTTTTCACATTGGTATCTATGTCGCTCGTACTATGTACGTTATTTAGTGGGTCGTCATCGTTTTTGAGAATTTGTCTAAAAAACTTCCAGTCTTGTTTGAGCCTCAGTTCTTCTTTGAGGTCAATGTTTACGTTGTCAAAATTTAGTGCAACTGGTTTATGGTCTGAGGATAGATCATTGACAGTATAGATACTGAATGATTTGTAGAAGCCCTTCAACAACACAATATCAAGTACATCGCTTGAAGGAGAATGATCACAATAATATGTATCATCCACAGGGCCTACTGCAATAATATCAGATTGCCTTTGCACGTAGCCATACAAAAGGACACCGTTTTGGTTATGGCATCTTGAATTCCAGTACGAGTGTTTAGCGTTCAGGTCTCCCGCCATAATAACGGGAATATTCCCGGAAAACAGCTCGTCAAGCTCATTGGCATCGAATTTATGCTTGGGCGCATTATATAGAGCCACTAGTTTCACCTCTCCCTGTATGGCATCAGTAATGATAGCAGAGGCAGCTTCCATTCCCATATAGTCTCGGGTTGGTTCCTCCCGAAGATGAATGCCTTTCTTAATAATAATTGCTGACGCACCTGACGGGGACTTTACTGTAGTGGGAAGAGTTTTGTCTTTACGATAAACACAGTAACCAGGCAGCCTGAAGTCGCGGTCTGGCCTTAAGTGTGTCTCACATAGAAATGCTATGTCTATATCGCATTTGGTTAGGAAGTTGTAAAACTCAATACGCCTCCGGGGGACCCCCCTGGCGTTCCATATTACGCAACGAAGTTTACCTCGATTTGTAATAGAACAGCATCGATCAGCCATACTGTCAATGTTTATTCGTAAGTATTCCACTCATCAGTGGCATTTTCTTGCCCAGTTCGTTTAACAAATTGCATACACTGCCAATTTGTTTATACATTACTTGAAAATCATTCACGTTAATGCTCTTATCTTGTTTGGAGACCATTGAGGCATAGGAAATCTCCGGGGACACTTTAGCACTTTGCAATCTCCTGACTTGCGGATATTTAGGACATTTTGTGTAACTGGTGGTGTGTTGTCCATTACATCGAATACATTTTGGGGGATCTTGTCCTTTTACATTTGGGCAGTCTTTTGACTGATGATCTTTAGCGCATTTGTTACAACGGGGCGATTCCGTACAACCCGATACATGGCCAAATCGCAAACAATTATAACATTGTAAAGGTTTCTTATTTCCTCGAAACATTTCAACACTGACAGCTAAGGGCCCTATGCGGGTCACACTTTTTAGTGTCTTATTGTGTTCAGTGTTTGATAACAGAACCAGAATCATGGGCATATCTATTGATCCTTTGGCTTTTTTAAGCCTAATCACTTTCTCAGGAAAGTAGTTAGCCTTTTTCAGGTCATCCTTAAAATCGTTAAGGTCATAGGTCACGTCTACATTTCGTATAACGTATTTGAGGACTTTTTCCGATTTAAGTTGATGATGCTGAATCTTTAGCACGTTATCAGCCTTAATGCCAGACACCAATTTACTATGCGTTTCCTCATCATGACACCTTATATTGATCGTGTCTGCTCTGCCTGTGTGTACAGTAATTTGGTTATTGCCACATGCTTTTGAATCTCGCCCAGGATTTGCTTGATTGGCTGACCGTGAGTACGTATTATGATTGGCGGAATATAGGAGCTGCTCTTGGTATTTGGCTTTTCAACATTTTTTCGCTGTTCGGACTTGCTTTCTCGAAAAGCAACAGCGATTGTATCATTTATATCAACAACATCCTTAATGTTGTCAATTTTCAACCCTTTTTTAGCCTTTTTAGATTTTGCAGGTATCCATTTATCCGTTTCATTGTATAGCCGTTTGCGATTTGCACTAATCGGGTCCTTGCCGTTGTTATCATTACTCCCTAAGCCGGAGGGGATAATTTCGATAGGCTGAGGATTCACACTCTCTGTTTCACAAGAGTCTCTTAGATAGTCAGAAGTTATACCAGTAGGCTGATTACCTTTCATTGACAGAGCAGAGAATTGATCTTTGAGGAACTGCTCCAACTTACTAAAGTTCTTGTTGGCTTCATTACGTGCTAACGGACGGGTTTATATATAGTTTGCATGGGGAATAGTAAGACAGTATTGGCTGAAAAACAAGAAGAGAACCAATGAGATTAATTAGAAGAACTGTTGGGATAGGACAGGACGGAGGACAAATAGGACTGTTTTTTATACAAATCTACAGTTTTATTCTGATCTTGATAAAATTTTGCATACTTCACCTTCAAAGCATGAGGAAGGTCACTGTCTACCTCAGAATTCGGAAAAATAATAATTATTGATAAAAAATCGATATTAATGATTATGGCAGGGCATATTAATGAGAAATATCTCATGACCAACAATGCAAGGCAAAGTTTGTGCAACAATACGTATCAACAATGGTATAAACACGCAATCCACAAACACTAGGCAGGGATCAACAATATATATTTCATGACCAACAATGAAAGGCAAAGTTTGTGCAACAACAGGTATCAACAACGTTATCAACACGCAATTCACCAATAACAATAAGCACAAAATGATGATGCAATGATAGTAAGTTCATTTCAAAGAATTATAACAATGAACATAAAATGATGATGCAATGACAGAACATTCGTTTCCAAGAATTATAACAATGAACATAAAATGATGATGCAATGATAGAACATTCTTTTCCAAGAATTAGTAACAATGAACAGGAAATGGATATAATAGACGATATAGATAGGGTAGTCTCTCTCGATGAGGCAAAGGAGATACACGTGTCTCCCTTCAGCTCCCTAACAAGCGTTCAGACGATTAGGAAAAGTGTGTATATGTTTCTTTGTGTGTGTGTATGTGTGAGTGTATGCGTGCGTGCGTGCGTGCGTGTGTGCGTGTGTGTGTGTGTGTGTGTGTGTGTTTGGCACGTTTTAGCAGTGCATAACCTATTACAGTTTACTTCCAAAAAACACATCAGTTTATTTAACTTCTTGAGATAGTTCTGTTTACCTACTGTGTAATTATCCCGCGCAACGCCGGGTCCGCAGCTAGTCTTCTATATATATAAAGAAGGATGTTTGTTTGTGGTTTTGTTTGTTTTTTATACAAATCTACAATTTTATTCCGATCTTGATGAAATTTTGCATACATGACCTTTAAAGCATGAGGAAGGTCACTGTCTACCTCAGATTTCGGAAAAATAATAAATATCGATAAAAAATCGATATTCATGGTTATGGCAAGGCATATTAAAGAGAAATATCTCATGACCAAAATGCAAGGCAAAGTTTGTACAACAATAGGTATCAACAATGGTATCAGCACGCAATTCACAAACACACTGCATGGACCAACAATATATATCTCATGACCAACAATGCAAGACAAAGTTTGTGCAACAATAGGCCCATCTTTTTCGCATCAACAATGGTATCAACGCGCAATTCACCAATAACAATGAGCACAGAATGATGATGTAATGTTAAAGCAATCTTTCCAAGAATTATAACAATGAACATAAAATGATGATGCAATATGAATAAGTTTCAATTTGTAACAATGCATAAGATTCCTGTTATTCAGGCTTTTCTTAGAAAAGAGAGTCCTTAGTACTTAACAATTTCTTGAATATCTTTAAAAATGATCAGTAACTGGAGATAATGGAGAGTTAGCAGAGTATTGAGAAAGAGTGGAAAGACGACAGAGGAAGCACTCCTTTAGCTCCGTGATGTATTGAGCAAATGGGAAGCAAGTAAATAGAAGAATCAGCGACCGCTAGACTGCACAAAGTGATGAATGGCCAAGTTTTGCTTCAACACATCGAGAGAAGAGTGGAAATTGCCACAACATCAAGTGTACATCTGAGGTAAGATTCTGTGATTAAGAAATTATTTAGACTAGCAGTGGCATCCTTGGAGAGGTCCAGCCATTGTGAGCCTTTAAAAATTTTTTTTTTGAATTTTCATTAAGAATTTTTACTGTATTAATTCTAAGCATTTTCATGTGTTTATTTTTAAGATATTGCAAAATTTAATTTAATTTTTTGAGATTGTTCTGTTTACCGCCATGTGTAATTATCCCGGGCAGCGCCGGGTACCTTTGCTACTCTTTCTGTATATATAAAGGATGTTCGTTTGTTTGTTTGTTTGTTTGTTTGTTTGTTATACAAATCTACAGTTTTATTCCGACCTTGATAAAATTTTGCATACATGACCGTCAAAACATGAGGAAGGTCACTGTCTACCTCAGATTTCGAAAAAATAATAATTACTGATAAAAAATCGATATTCATGGTCATGGCAGGGCATACTAATGAGAAATATCTCATGACCAACAATGCAAGACAAAGTTTTTGCAACAATAAGTATCAACAATGGTATCAACACGCAATTCACAAGCACTCTGCACGGACCAACAATATATATCTCATGACCAACAATGCAAAAAAAATTGGTGCAAGAATAGGTATCAACAATGGTGTCAACACGCAATGCACCAACATTATGCAAGGATCAACAATATATGTATCATGACCAACAATGCAAGGCAAAGTTTGTGCAATATAGAATTCAATGCATAGAATTCCTGTTATTCAGGCTTTTCTTAGAAAAGAGAATTCTTAGTACTTAACAATTTCTTGAAAATCTTTAAAAATGATCAGTAACTGGAGATAATGAGGAAGCACTCCTTTAGCTCCGTGCTGTATTGAGCAAATGGTAAGCAAGTAAATAGAAGAATCGGCGACAGCTAGACTACACAAAGTGATGAACGGCCAATTTTTGCTTCAAGACATCGAAAGAAGGAAGGAAATTGCAACAACATCAAGTGTACATCTAAACTAAGATTACGTGAGTAAAAAATTACTTAGACTAGAAGGCATCCTTGGAGAGGTCCTGCCATTGTGAGCCTTTAAAAAATCAAGTCCTGGTATATCACCTAGAATGGATTTTTTCAGTGAAGTTCCTGTCATTAGGATTTTTGTTCGAATGGATAGTCCCTTCACTCTATATTGTAGTGATTGATTTATTATTTAACCAATTTGGAGGTTTAATTTAGTTTTTTGAGGTTGTTCTGTTTACCTACAAGCGTAATTATCCCGGGCAACGCCGGGTCCTCTGCTAGTCCTAAATAAAATCCGTGGAACAAGTTGAAGATTAAGGTTGGAAAACGTCGCCTAGCAACACTGAATAGTTAGAACCCATCCTCAAAGGATCATGGAAAGAACTTTTATCAAAAACATGGGCAAACCTGATTAAAGGTCAGCTTAAGTGTAGGAGCAAACGAAAGGTGATCCAACCAAACAATGTCAATTATGTGAAGGGCATAAATAATTCGATTCTCAGTGTTTCGGATAGAGACTATCCATTGTCAAAGCATAAAATAAAAGGATAGTTTCGGATAGAGACTATCCTTGTTTGCTTTGACAAAGGATAATCTGTATCCGAAACGTTAGCTTTTTTTCCAGGGTCTACCACCCTGTCAAAATTTGTGTCTCGTCCTCCTTTTCTTCTACATCCGTCAATTACTTATAATTTTAACAATAAAATGATTGCGCATGAAATGTATTTATTTTTATAGCTACTTTCATTATTGTATCGATAAGTTAAAAATATACAATATTTTCTTAAACAAACATTGTATTCACTTTCCTGTTAATCGGTTAGGGTGTGAATAATTTCGGAGGCAATTTTATATGGACTAGGGATAAAGATAAAAAAATCACTGAACATCTTCGTGACGTTATATAATCTCAGAACTAATGCTGATATTATTAAAATAATTATTTCGATTTTTTTTATATTATCAAAATTAGTATATATCAACTTTAGAATAATTAAAAATGAATGCGTTCCCATGACCAACATTAGCAAGAAATTAGCTTAAAGGATGGATTGGTAAAATGATAACTGCTAGTTACTAAGAAAGGATTAGATCGGTTTTACTGTCATATTATGCCAAGATAATTTGTTTTCAACGAGAAATTCTTTTCGGAAATGATTCATTTGTTAGAATTTCCTTCCTGTATTAGAGCAACGAATTTTCGCCGAGATGAAGATCTAAATTATTTCTCGATTTCCTAGTGGAATTTTATTGGGTTTTTTTTGTTGTTTTTTTTAATGGAGATAGTAATTTAACTCCCAAGTTATAATATCTTTATAAGAACAGCAGAACTATATAAAATAATTAACATCTTTATGCTTCCTTAGGAAAAGAAGCTGAAAACGATAATATCTCTAATAAGCATTCTAATAAATAAATTTGGTAAATCATCCGATTGCCCCGTCGATCATTAATCATCCTTCCAACCGGAAACCGGATAGAAGTAATAACGGCAAATATTGACAAAGAAGAAATAAAAAAGAAAAAGAGAAAGAAACAATAAGGTTTCATAGCGATACGTTTGATTAACAGATGGAAAATGAAATTCGGCGGAAACTGAAAACATTTACTGAATCAGATTAAAACGGTAATTTTCAAAGGAACCTGCTTTCTGCTCTACTTGTTTCTCCATTCATCAAATCGACGCTTCAACGCCCCGATGGTGAAATAGAATTTTCGATATTTGGGATTTTCTCACTTTCTTTAAAATCCGAATTAACCAGTCAGTGATTGGAAATAAGTATTGAAATACTTTAAAATATTTATTTCTTCAGACATTAGTAATAAATTTCTACAAGAGAGCTACGTGTTAAATAATAAAATGTATTAGAAATTGAATATTTTACTATCGTTACAAGTGATTTTTCCAAAAGTTGGTTATGTTGGGTTTTAGAACGCGTCAACTGCGTGATTAATAAAGAAATAATAATTAATAGAACTGATAAAGGTAAAAAAAAAAATTGTATTATTATACAGAGAAGTCTACATTAAAAAAACGACGACTAATCCATAACAAAAAAATATTCAAATTAAATGTTTCAAATAATTCATATCACTTTCAAAAAAATACAATAAAAGTAATAAATGAAATAGGCCAGCAAAGTATCATTAAATAAATTGAAATGATAGACTGCTGCTGCAGTCATTACAAACACCTAAAATTCAAAATTGGGTCATTATAGCCAAATAATTAGTCTATAAAAATAAATTATTCGTCTATAAAAATAAATTATTCGTCTAAGTAAGAGCAGTCCATACATGTTGAATTTCCTGGTAATAACGTACGGACATTTCTTTATTTTTAGAAAAAATTAACATCCCTAAAATGACTTAATCAATTGTCATTAAAAAATACTTGTAAAGTAACCTCTAACAATCTATTAATTTCATTTAATTCTGCAAATTTCAGTTTCGGAGGAATTAGCTACACATAATTGATCACGTAAGTACATAAATACAACGGAAACGATCTTAAAATTTTTTCAGAATTTCAATATATCTTCGCGAGTCATGACTTTTTAAGTTGGTTTCAAAAAACAATTAATTGAATTGGCGAAACGAACACATAGGCCAGTACTCTCAGTGAGTGGTCGTCCGAAAAGGAGAAAATTAAATTATTATCTCCAATAATTAGTTAACCAAATGAAATTTACTCGATAATCAAAGCCCATAAATAAAATTAAACAAATAAGAATTTTTATTCCTTCCTCTTTTTTTTTTCTCCCCTTAATTCTACTTCAGTTCTCAGTTGGACCTTACTTTGATTATCGATTTATTTATACTTGACTTTTTTCCTTGCTTCAGTTTCACGAGTCAGCTCTATCAACATCATCTCTACTCAAAGCCTGAGCGCGAAAATGTCATACATTGTTATATCACCTACGGTAGGGTATTGTTAATCATATTTCTATCAATAAGAAGTCCGAAATTGTCCCTACCGTAGGTGATGTTACAATGTAGGAATTTTCCGTGAGCAGGCTTTCTCTCTAGGGGGTATTGGCTCTATTCGGCGGGATCGTTATTTGAGTATCAACCACTATAGCCGTTTGACTCTGTATTTGTTATGTCTGATTTCTCGAGTCCACTCCCACTAGATATTTTAAATTCATTACTGACTTTAATCCCGACATCAAAAATTCTCCGTAGTTTATCATATATTACTTAAACGTCAGGTGCATATCTGCTATTCTCGATTATGTTCTTGCAAACTCACTTCTATTCCAGCCTCGCCGAAACTACTAATTTTTTCCGAGACATGATGGCGAAATAATAACGAAGTTCCTCCTATTGCGAGTTATGACCTGGTTTCTGTAAACCGAAACGGTAAGCGCGGTGGGTGGTCTATGCATACACCTCCACAAGCATTTAACATTTCGTCTTCTAAAACAAAATAAGTATTTATGTGGATCGTACTAATGAACAGATTAAAAGTGCAACATTCTTTAACCACAAGTAAAAAAGGCACAAAACAAGAAACAAAACAAAAGGAATAAAAAAAAACAATATAACCTGTAAACGTCTTTCGAAAGCTTTGCTTTCACCTTCAGCAGACAAGGTGAATTAGCAAGGTATATATAGTGAACAATACCCAAAAGAAACCAAAAACCCCAGAATTTCTAAAAACATTGAAACTATCAGAATTCGACAGTTCAGTCACCAATAGTTTAGATTTAATCAGTAAAATTAAAAATAAGGTTTTAAAAGAAGGGGAAATACTTGTGTCATTCGACATTAACTCTTTATTCCCCAGTATCCCAATTCCAGAAACCATTAATTTTCTGAAAAATATTTTGAAGAAGAATCATATTCTTAAAAATATTGCAGGAGAATGTTTAAATTTAGTTAATTTATGCGTTGATAACAACATCTTTAGGTACAAAGGCCAAAGTTTATAAAATGATTGGGGGTACCCCTTGTTTAAGCCCTATTCTGGCCGAAATTTTCCTTAACAATCAGTACCTTCATTTCCTAGATATTAAGATTTTTAGATTTAAAGAGTCGCTATCCTTTGATGTGATTAGAAAACCTACAAATAGTTTAAACTACATACCTAATCAGTCATCCCTGGAACCAGAAACTTTCTGCTTTCATTTATATGATAGATAGAGCATTCCATAGAGCATTCCATTGAGCCCGTCCAAATTCAAAACAAGAAATAGCCATTATTCAAAAAACGGCCAACAAAAACGGGTATAGGTCCAAGCTTATTTTGGATTTAGTTAGAAAAATAAGGTTTAAAAAGTTCTTAGCAGATATCACTACTTTTAAAAGGAACACAGATAACCGAAAAATCATTTCCTTGCCCTACAACAAGGTTCTTATAAGCGGAGTAAGTTCGATACTTAAGCCTTTTAATTTCTCTCTCGCTTTCAGCAATCCACGTCAAATGAAGCAACTACTGGGTAATCCTAAGGACCAGATCCCACCACGGCAAAAATCAGGCATCTACCAGGCTCAATGTACCCAATGCCCTATGTTGTGCAAAGGGCAGACGTCCCGAAGTATTGAAACAAGATTCAAGGAGCATTTGAACCACACAAGATTTGGCAGAAGTAACCAGTCAGCCTTCGCGAAGCATTCCTTGGATACGGGCCACGAATTTTATGTGAAATTAATTAAATCGGTCAATAAAAAATACTTGTTAGACTCTTAAATTCGGACAGGGGCCCCATTGGTGAATCTAGGTTGATCCAATGGGTGGCCCATTTACCAAAACGGTGATCACGTTTCTAGGGTTTTTGGTTTCTATTGGGTATTGTTCACTATATATACCGTGCTAATTCAATATACAAGGTAGAGATGATATCATCGCTGCTGGACCTGTGGAGGACAC